>JAKUBA010000116.1:0-10335 GCA_030563065.1 Petasospora veronae | reverse complement strand
GTGCTAGGAGAATTGCAAATTTCAGTACGAGAAGAGTGAAGGGCAGTGCCGTGATTTTCAGTGCTAATAGAAGGTGCAGAATGGGTGACATTCTGAGTGGTCAAGGGCGGATAGAGTGCTGGGGGAGGAAAAGTGCCAGGAGAGTCTGATTTTTCGAGTGTAAGAGATGCATCAGAGGGATGTGAAGAATCAAGGGAGGTAAGGGACGACGAGTTGAGGGCAAATGATGTAGTGAGATCAGGGATCGGTGTGCAAGGATCAATAGAGCTGGTATTGAAGTCGGAATGATGTAGGGACGGAGGGTTGAGTGCAAAGGACGTCTCGTAAGAGCGTTTGAGTGGGATTCGGTTGGAACCAGTAGCAAACTCAGGAGTATCCGAGTCCATTGAAGTGGATTGGAGAACCTCCGAGTAATCGAGGAGAAAAGGGGGGAAGGATAAAACAAAATTGGACTCACGTTGATCAAAGAGAAAACAAAATACGAACGACTCTTAATCTGTTAGGATTAACTCTAATGTGTTCCACGTGAGACTACTAGAAGGTGATAGGCGAGGGTACTGCGATCTCCACGGGTGCGGATCTCGGCGTATGTGTTAGCCTGAGTGGTGTGTGTTGTATATAGAGGGAGCTATGGTGAACGTCCAGAAGCGGGAATCTTGGATGGGAAGTTTTCTCCCGAGCGCCCGGAGCGCGCCGGTAGGGTAATCCCTGACAGCTCTGTCCAGCACGCCCGCGCCTGCTGCATAAGCTCCCCAGGAGGCGAACCCGATGCGCGCTTTCCCTTAAGAAGGCAGCCCGACCGCCAAAAATTGACGGGGCCCCCTCTACAAGCCCAAGTCCCCCTCCACCACAAGAGGCTCTCACTCACGCCCACACACAAGCCTGCCCACTCTTTTAACCACCATCGGACGTGCCCCTGTCCGCTTCCCCTTTTCGATCCCTATACACACTTCCTCCTTTTTCCCCCTTGGGGATCTCGCCAGCGCCCGGATTGTCGTCCAGGATCAACCTTCAAAACAAAACAACAACCCCAAACTTTTCCCCCCTGCATTGCTCTCAGCACCAAACACACACCTCCTCCACAAATAATCCTTCAAAATTACAGACTCCACTCTTGATTACCCACCTTCTCCTCCTTCGCCCATCAACATGAACACAACAGCGGCTCAGAAGTCGTCCAGAAAGAAGCCGAAGGGAAGAACATTCCAGTGCTCGGGCTACGCTGACTGCAACATGACCTTCACGAGATCGGAACACCTGGCCAGACACATCAGGAAACACACAGGAGAGAGACCCTTCCAGTGTCTCCACTGCTCCAGAAAGTTCTCCAGACTCGACAATCTCAGACAACACAAGCAGACCGTCCATGCACATGATGGCGGGAATGGTCCAGAGGGCGGCATCGATGTCATGAAACCAATCAGCCCACAAGGACAGTCCTTCCAACGTCCAGTAATGATTCTGCCAGCTGACTACCCTCATCCATCGCACCACATGCACCATCCTCCACCACCTCATTTGCAAATCTCCCAACCACCACAGCTTGTGCAACAACAGCAACAACAACCACCGCACCAGCAACACGAGATTATACAGCAACAGGGACACAACCTGCCAGCGGCACAGACGCTAAGCAGACCATCACAATTCAGACCTAAACATCGTCCGAGACCGCTTGACCTGCCGTCGAGAAAGACAGTGTACAACGATGCTCCATTCACAGTACCCACACCACGCTCTGCTGGCTCCAACTACTTTGTTTTAAGCCCAGTCTCACACCAGTTTCCACCTGCCTCAGCGCTTCCAGGTGTGCAGTTCCTAACGAGCAATGGACACGGCGACTCTCTTGTGAGTCCATTCAACTCGAGCTTTAGCTCGTCCGTGCACTCCTCGAACCCGACCCCAACAGCCGCCGCGTTTGACTCACTCCAAACACCTACCAACACCTCGTTCGGATCGACGCATGACTACAGAACACCAGGTGAGCAGCACCGTGAGAACTATACCAACGGTGCCAACAGAAGAAGCTGGCTTAACAATGTCTTGAACAACAACTCTGACTCGAACACTGCCTCTCCATCATCGTCAATTTCGATTCCGTCACCGAACAACCACTTCCTGGCACAGAACAAGGAGAATGAGCCTGGTGATAAGAAGGTCAGAATTGAGAGTCTGCTGAACTCGGGAAATGCCGCTGCTGCTGCGGAGCCGGAGAGAGTGAGGCTTCCGCACGTTGATAAGCTCGGGATCGACGTTATGATCAACAAGCAATAATATGGTCAGGAGGTCCCGCTGGGCCGTTTCAATAACCTGTACGGGGTTTTTAATGTCTTCTTCTTCAGTTGTGTGTTATTCCTTTTCTTTTTCTTTTGGTTCGATTCTCATTATTTACAGGGTCGTTGGCTGGTTGGTTTGTCTGTTTGTTCGGCAAGATATGAATTTGCTTATATTGGTGTTTTACTTGGACTTTGTTCCATTTTCACTTGTTTATTCATCCCCTCATTTCACGTTCCGCTCAGCTCCGTTTGTTCCCGTTCAGGTTATGCTGATCTCATAGCCTTCTGATCCTTGACAGGATATTCTTTTGAAGTTTGTACCAGAGCTTGCCTATCATGGGCTGGTTGTGGGTTGTGGTGCATCTCCGTACACGTGTGCATCTTCCTAAGGACGTCTTAACGACTCCAATATGTTTCCTATGGGCTGGATATAGCCTTCACTTAGCACGAATGTAATGACTCTTTGCTCCTTTACGCACCAGTAACAGCTCCACATTTGCGAAGATGCCGTCAATTATTTGTGTTCCTGAACCCCTGCCCCAGCGAGCGTCTGCGGTCGCCAGGTCCACCAGGGCACCAGGGCCCATATGCGGGCCGGCCCCCGGTGCCAGAGTGGTCCTGTCTATTGGTAGTGTTTATTAAACAGTTATATCCTAATGCGGAAGTCAAGATTCTTTTCTTTTTCTTTCTGATTGGGAGGCTGGTGCGGTCACCACTTTTTTTGAGCAGTTATTTTGGGCACGGGGCCACACTCGCTGCCATAGAAACAGTTTTTGGGGAAGACAACCCGAATGGTGATATCAACTCAAGCCAGCACTTTACCGTCCACCACTACCACACCCAGCAGACCCGCAAGATACCACACAGAACAACAAACAAGCCCTTTCCAGCATCGTCACACCACTCACAGCATCCTCTAAACAACTCTGCGAACCCAAGAAAAGCAGTCCACTTTGTTTACGCCACTGACTGACCCACAACCTTGCCCACTCAGTGAATCCCAGGTAACATACAACACAGATCACTGTTCGAGTCACCGGAGACACCCACGTGACATCGAGATCCAACTGGCGCTAAGCTCCCTGCATCCTCTCAACTCATCAAATTGACACCCACAGGGCTCAACAGCTTGACAGGCACACTGAAATTACACCATGTTACCAAACCAACAACAGCAACAGCAACAACAGCCTATGGGCTACGACTACTCCCCGTTGGCGAACCAGATCTATCCTGGTCAGCACCAGCAGACGCAACAACAGAAGGGCCTGGGCAGCGGTTACGTCTACCAGAACTCCCCACTCGGTGCTAATGCTATGCTCAACCAACAGCAGCAGGCATACAACAACCTTAACCTGAGCACTCGCACACAGCAGACCATGAATGGTGCAGCATATCCAACTCCAAGAGTCACCAGCATCTCTCCAAACTTGAACTTTGCCTCGCTCTACTCCAATAGAGCCCGCCTGAATGCCCAGAAGGGCTTCGACCTTGAGGATGACATGGAGTTCTGCCCAGAGATCCCACAGGGATACTCGAACTCAAACAACTTCACACACCGCAAGTTCAACCCATACACATCATCGGTCTTCTCCCCAACCGTCTCTCCAACTTCCCAGAATGCTCTCACAACTTCCCCACTACCAAAGAAGGAAGTCTCGGAGAGTGCTTCGCCTAGAGGCGTGACACCAAGGGCCAAGAAGGTGTTGGAGATTGTCAATCCTCTCACTGGAATGAGAGTGGGCTCTCCAGCTCCATACAAGTGACGAAATCCCTGGTATAAGAACAATGTTCCCACATTTTTGACGCTTTGTTATGATCTTTGATGCTTTTCGTCTCTTGAGACTTCTATTTTTATCACACACCCCTACTCCTACACACAGTGAGTTGTCATTCTGGTTACAGAAACTTGATTGATCATCCAGCAGGCGGTTTTCGTTGTTTACGATGATTCTTATCTCTATGTGACCTCCAACCACTGCAAGGCCTAGCCGTTGACAATCCACCGACTCTTTTCATACGGCATGTGGCTGAACAGCCACTCACCATCTTATACGCTTTTAGAAACGGTATTATGAATATTTAGCTCCTCATGTAGTTCACCACTCTCTGAGCCTCGAGAGCTTGTCCCCTGGTTCGTCCTCCAGAGCCGCCCCTTTCTGAGCGCGATCAGATTGGTAGGAGCAGGGCGACCGCGAACATCGTGATTCGTCACCGCCTCGAAAAAACCCAAGATACACGTTGACCGTTGGACTGAAAAGTGCACGCTGAATCCTCCAAAACCACCACAAACAACCTTATCTCGGTCAATATGGATCTCAGGAACTTGCTGACAAATGACCAGTCTACACGGGACGTGCCGGTGCAGCATACGGAAGACCCCAAACCCGAGCTGAAGAAGCGTTACTCATCCATCAGCGACCTTGTGAACAATGAGGACTCACAAGTCCACTCATCATCGCCTATGGCACCCCAGACAACATCTCCACTCATGATCAAGCAGAATATCCCATCTTCGGTTACCCAAACTCCTGCTTCACATCACCTGGGTGCAATCAAAGCCAGAAACTCCATATCAAGTTTGACTAACGACACTGATGTTGATATTGATGGAAAGGAGACTCCAAGTATAGCCAGACGACTCTCTTACGAGATCAGTGCAAGTGAATCAAACTCTCCTGTTGTTCCAAAGAAGACTATCACAAGAGCACCTTCCCTCCAGGACATGATCAACCAAGATCAACCAATTGAGTTTGAAGAGCCAGTGTACAAAGAAGAAGGAGAGTCAACAACCAAAAAGGCTGAACCAATCAAGCCAAAACCTGCTTTGAAGGAATCGATTGATACAAAACCAACACCGAAGAAGAAGCCGGCTACCCAGAAGAAAGTCTCACCAAAAAAGGAAGCCAAGAAACCAAGCAGTGTTGACGATGAGCTCAGCAGACTTGAGCAGATGCAGAAGGAGACCAGCACCGAAACCAACGGCAAGAGTAACAGCAACAAACCAAGGCGTTACACCAAGCCACCAGTATGGGCACAGAAGTGGGTTTCGGTCACGAAGTCACATAAGGGCCGCTCCACTGGCCGTGCTTCCAGAACACGCAATGCCGAAACAGATGTCTCATTCACAGGTGTTGAACCTCACAATGACTTGACAAGAAGAATCACAAACTGGATTTACACACAGATTGTCAATGTTCCAAGAGATCTTCAGCAATATTTGGAGCTTGAGGTGAAGTTTGGACATCTCTGGCACAAGCAGACGGACAGACGTGTTCACATCCCAGTTATGAACGAGTGTATCATTGATGACAGCTACTTACTTGACTGTTACTACAGATCTGGTATGGAGAAGGAGCAGTTCGAGAGAGTGAAGAAGTACATCACTGGATTGACAAGACTTCACAAGGATAAGTTCAAGACTCTGAGATTTGACCAGGTGGACAAAACGTTTAGAGAGGCTACTGGTGGTCAGGTTCCAAAGTTCATCAGACTCACTACCGACAAGAGCACTGGGAGAATCGTTGCTAATATTGAAAAGAAGAAGCTTGGAAGTCTGGTGATCCACACACCTGATCTCATGTATGATTACAGATTGTCAATGAGTCTTGAAATGCCAAACGGAGACAACCCAGAGAGATTCTCGAACCATACTCCTGAGAATGAGAGAATGAAGAAGAGAACCTCATACTTCCACGACTCTACAGGAACAAGAGTTGATATGACTGAGGTTCAGTCCAGAGGCAAGGGCAGACATAGCGACTTGTCCGAGTCCCTTGAGTTGGAGCTGGAGATTGACATGGAAAAGCTCCTGGACGCATTCAATCGTTTGGATACAGACCAGTTCTCGTTTGAGGATGTTTCTGAGACACTGATGGATAATGCCAGAATCATCAACAGAGAGCTAGCAAAGGCTGTGCCTAAGTGATCTCTATATATAGCTACGGTTGTAATGAAGATGCATGTAACGATACTTGTTGTCTCTCCATTGCAGGTGTATGATGTAGCTGATTCCTTTGGATGTAGTCATACCTGATGATTCTCGGTGTCATAAACATCATTTGTCCTTGTAAATGCCGGAAATATATGCCAATCTGGTTACAACCAAGTCGATAGCCATGTTGATGCTGTCTCTTGCCAAGTCAACCTTGGAACCGTCAACTTCATGCCATGAGATTGGAATCTCTTTGATCGGTATATTCTTTCTGATAGCAATGATCAGGATCTCAACATCAAAAATCCATCTCTCCGTGTGCATATACGGGAAGATCTGGGCAATGGCACTTCTATTGAAGAGCTTGAATCCACACTGTGTATCCTTGATGTCTCTGATACCAAACACGAACACCAACGTATGCAAACTGTACATCAGGAAGTTTCTGATGAATGATCTTTTCACCACAGCATCCGACTGAACCATATGTGCTCTCGACCCAATCGCCACAGCTGGCTTATCACCAAACTCTTCAATAGCCTCCACTAGCTTTGCCACATCACTGAATTTGGACGCACCATCAGCATCGGCAAAAATGGCATACTTTCCCCTGGAATGCTGCATACCGTGTGTGACAGCACCTCCCTTACCTCTGTTCTTCACCAATTGGACGACTCTCATCTGTCCTGGCTGGAGCTTGTACTCTTCAACGGCAAGGTCGAGCGCGTACTGTGTTGTGCCATCCTTTGAGCCGTCATCAACAATCACAATCTCCCAGGCATCGCCATAGGTTTTTCTTAGATGTGTGACAGCCTCATCAAGACCGATCTTCAATCTGGAGGTCTCGTTGTAGCATGGAATGATGACAGAGAGCTGTATGCCGTCCACTGGGGCGAGGAGGCCACGCTTTGGAAGCGGCTTGAATTCTGGGTCTGTGCCTGTACTCGTTGTGGTGAGATACGTGCACTCTGAATCTGTGGGTGGACGTGGCTTGTGTGAGAACAGGATCAGGGCGGTGTAGATCTGTTTGAAAGTTAGTCTAATTCGATGAATGGACCAAGCGAGCCACCTGGAGAGTGTTCAGATAGTGGGAGGACGTACCAATCCGAGAATCGACGTTAGCGCAGCAATGCCGTAGTATCCGACAGTTGTCAAATCCATGATTTTAGTGTGGCGGAAGGGGTTGTTGTGGGGCTGGCGGACGTGGAAGCTCGCGGTGGTGAACAGCGTCTCTGGCTTTGTTGACATTTTCCAACACCGTGATGTCCGACGTGTCGCAATTAATATTTCTCGCCGCACGTGATCCGGAGCGCGGGCGCGAGATCCTCAAGACTACTCAACTAGTGTCGTAGTGCTTTTGCAATCGCCCGGATTCAACCTTTATCCTGCTCATTTTTGACGGAATAGGAAGAAATGCTTGGTCCTTGAGGCTTGAGTGTTCCAGCTGTAGAGATTTCCCATGCTACAACTTTGTAGGACGATTGTGGATCTGTATATAGCTGATCTGAGATATATATCTCATGATGGATCAGTAGTACTGGGTCTGGATGTACTGTGCATGAGGGTTACTTTGTCAACGTCTCTTGAATCTTCACAGTCATTGGCCCATGATATTCTTTCTCGACTGAAGAATATCAAAGTTGACAGTATAACAGCTCTCTGTGTATAGCTCGTGTTATTGGCACAAGTACGTCCACCCTTTCCGCAAGACCAGAGGCTTTGAATTGAATGGTATAGATTAGAGCGGCTTCGAAACTGTTCGGCTGAGCCATATATAGATATAGCTGGTTAATATTATGAGAACAGCCAAAGAAACTCAACAATATGGACCCTATTCAACCTCGCCATCGGGTTTCAGGTGGTTCGGTTGTTCCAAGCACTGTTACACTGTTCTGTGTATCGTCTGGTCTTGCAATATTTGGCCGCTTCCTCACTCGTCATGTGCCATCGACTCGAAACCTACTGGCCCATATTGGCAAAATCTCACCATCTTGAACGGCGGCTTCCACTCTTTCTTCTGTTCTTCTGTCACCACTTCAGCATGTAGTGTAATCTCCGAGAACAAGACCATGACGTTCTAAGTTAGACGACCTGCATCGTATCTTCATCGGCGTCTGTGTGACTCTTCAACCCCTTGAATGCTCTCAACAACATCGACCTTGACCTCATATTCTCTAGTTTGAACGTCGTAAGTACGGTCGTCAGCACCAAGATGCGCCTTAGATCTGGCGATTCTTTCCCCAGCATCACCTTATGCAATGGATGATCATTATACAACGTCTCCTTCCAACACTGGTAATCTGTAAACACGTCGCAATATATGACAGACCAATTGAAAGGACTTCATCACGCTGCAGGAGTACTGCAGCTAGGACGTCTTGAAAGAGAGTGGTATATAACGAATTGTACAGCGCCTATAACTATACCATATAACGTAATCCAGAACAATCACTGGATACAGCCTCGACATATCATGACACTTCAATGCCTGTCAACCACACTGCCTAATCATACCACCACCAAAAACCCAGATCAGCTCGCCTCTGGCTCGCTGGATACACTCCTCTCATTGGTCAATATGTCGGTAAGCGCACAACGGTACGGCCACGAAAGCCAGTTTGCTCTCTGGGCACGCTACGGGGGCGTGTGTGTGTGGGCTGTGTTCTGGCGGAGCGTGGGCGTGCAGTGGTGGTGGGCTCGTGGGCGTGGGATGCGTGGTTGCGGAGGAGCGTGCGCGAGTAGTAGTGCGGGCGTGGGGAGGCTGCGTGTGCGTACCGGGCGTGTCACGTGCCGGTTGGGGCGCGCTGGTGGTGAGTGGCACCAGTGGGCGAGAGCCTGGAGGGTGGGTCGGTGCAGGCTGTGTCACACTGGAAGGGCTGTGTCTGTGTACTATGTAGGGGACTCGGGTAGCGGGCTGTTGGGAGGGAGCGGGAAGCGAGGTCCGCGTTTGTGGCAGATTTCCCGAAGTGAAAAGGGCCCCAAACTTTCGGGGATCTCGCTCGCTCCCACCCACTTTTCCCCCCGACCACAGCAGACTTCCCACCACGCCAACACGCTCCGGAACGGTATGTATACCCCAGAGACCACGAGGAGTTGAGTATCGCCAGCACAGGCTGTCTTGTGATGCCATTTTGGTAACTGTGAGCCGCCGTTTGGTTGCTGTTGTGGTGCACTGGCTCGTCTTTGTGGCATCTTGGAGCAAGGGGACGGGCAGTATCTGACACTACAAGGGCCCACAGACCGCACTAGAGGAGGCTGTGACTCATCTGATGGACACAGGCAACACCCATGGGTCACCCGTGTACAGTGCTGTTCTTTCTACGTTGTTTTCGCTTGAGTTTTGACTGAGGTGTGCCCGATTGTTGTCATCGGCGGTGGTGTACCCAGGGTTCTTGGAGTCTGCGAGGTGTACCCAGGGTTCTTGGAGTTTGGGATTGAGTTGGAAGAGTTCGGTTCGAGGTTTGGTTGCTGGTATAGAGGTGCCGTGCTTCCTTTCCAAGGCTGTTCTCCGAGATCTCATTTTGAGTTGTTGCTCCCTGGGTGCTTTTGAGTTGGAGGGGTTCGGCTCGAGGTTTGGTTGCTGGTATAGAGGTGCCGTGCTTCCTTTCCAAGGCTGTTCTCCGAGATCTCATTTTGAGTTGTTGTTCCCTGGGTGCTTTTGAGTTGGAGGGGTTCGGCTCGAGGTTTGGTTGACGGTGTAGAGGCACTGTTCTTCCTTTCCGAGGCTGTTCTCCGAGATCTCATTTTGAGTTGTCGTTCCCTGGGTGCTTTTGAGTTGGAGGGGTTCGGTTCGAGGCTTGGTTGACGGTGTAGAGGCACTGTTCTTCCTTTCCGAGGCTGCTCTCCTGTCCATCCTGCGTCTGGTTTTCCAAGGTTCACTTCTACCATGGTCCCGTTCAGTTTGTCTACGTTCCATCCGTCATGACCCATTCCACTTCTCACCAGGCCCACTTCTCACCAGGCCCACTTTCCTTCATGCCCTCTTTCCGTCAGCCGCAACCCATTCCCCATGTCTGTCGTCTACGGTCCACACGTCCGTCATGACATCGTGTTGCAGCGTGGATGATCTAGGCTGACCTCTATGTTGGCCCATTCCAGCATGTCCGAAGTCCGGGTCGGCCATGA
>JAKUBA010000115.1:0-10971 GCA_030563065.1 Petasospora veronae | reverse complement strand
TGTCACCGTTCCAACCAGAGATTGGGACGAATGGAACGTTCTTTGGGTTGTAACCAACCTTCTTGATGAAGTTACCAGTCTCCTTGACAATCTCGTCGAATCTCTTCTCGTCCCACTTGACAGAGTCCATCTTGTTGATAGCAACAATGAGCTGTCTGACACCGAGGGTGAAAGCAAGCAAAGCGTGCTCTCTGGTCTGACCGTCCTTGGAGATACCAGCCTCGAACTCACCAACACCACCGGCGATGATAAGAATGGCACAGTCAGCCTGAGAGGTACCAGTGATCATGTTCTTGATGAAATCTCTGTGACCTGGAGCGTCAATAACAGTGACGTGGTACTTTGGAGTCTCGAACTTCCAGAGAGCAATGTCGATAGTAATACCTCTCTCACGCTCAGCTTTGAGCTTGTCAAGAACCCAAGCGTACTTGAAGGAACCCTTACCGAGCTCAGCAGCCTCCTTCTCGAACTTCTCGATAGTTCTCTTGTCAATACCACCACACTTGAAAATCAAGTGACCAGTGGTAGTAGACTTACCAGAGTCGACGTGACCAACGACGACGACGTTAACGTGTGACTTTTCCTTACCCTGTAGACATTTGTTAGTAAACTTGTTCGGTGGTGGTTTCAATCCATTCCAATCTCAGGCCCACTGATAAGAGAAAGCCAGCGCGGCAGGAAAAATTTTCCCTTGCCAAAAAAAAAGAGCCAGGCTGCTCATCAGGGAGAGAAGCCAGCCAGAGAAGGAGCAAATGCGTATGCAAACAGACAACGCTGATCGTAGAGAGATAGAGCGGTTGAAGCCAGGCACTCATTGACCAAACTCTCAAGCAAATTGGACCAGTGCAGCGTGAGTTGCAGGTGGCGATGAGCTTGCGTTGTCAGATCACTCCCCAGCAAGCCAGAGAGGAGCTTCCAACGGGCGGCAAAAGCGTGTGTGGACAGAGACGGAAGGATGGAGGAAGGTGGACACATACCATTGTGGATTATAGTAAATTTCTCAGAAGGAATGCAAGATTACCGGTGTGAGCGACGGGGAAACAAGAAAAGATCAGAAGATGGAGCGGCAGGAAAATTTGGCGAGCAGGCGGGCCCTTTATATCTTTGCCCCCGCGACCAGCGAAGGAAAAAATTTGCCGTGCAGCAAGGTAGGAAAAATTAGCCCAGGTCGTGCTCCAAGTTACGCCGGTTCGCGGAAGGATCTAGAGGAATCTAGAGGGACCCAGAGCGGGTTGGGTTCTGTTTAGGCAGACCGTTCGCGCGAGCTGCTAGAGGGAGCGTGACGAAAACTACGCATAGCCCCCATTTAATCTCCCTAGCAACGCGAAAAAGAAATGCGCTGATCTACCTGGACGGGGGCGATGAGGGAGGAGAAAAAGTGATAGAAGACATTGCTTTGGGTGGCAAATGGCTGATACATTTGTGCACGCAGTGAGTCATAATAACAATGAGTAACCTATTGAGATGACTCAAAGGTCCCCGATCGTACGACTTTCGCCACCGATTGGCTGGAGCTTGGAGGGGCAAACTCTGAATCCCCTGTCACTTACGGATTCGGTTTGAAATTGCATGCAGGTGCTGGTCTGAAATTGCATGGATGGCCTCTTCAACAAGCTGGTACTAACCTGATTCTCACACATGACATTGTAGAAGGATCCGTAATATCTCTTTGTTTAACGCAGATGCCAAATGCAATCAAGTAAGCTGTCAAGAAACCAGTGGCGAGCACACACTATATCCCTACGAAGATGACCTCAAGCCTCAAGTCTGTGTCTTACAAGTTTAAGGGGGTTACCAGTCTCTCAAAACCACTCCACGAAGCTCCAGATCAAACGACGGATAAGATGAGTCATGTCACACTACTACTATCATCATCACTTCACCATAATCTTACAGTTTATTCAAAATGTCAAGACCGGCTTGATCACACTGCCTGCCTTCATATCAGCAAGGGCGATCTCAAAGTCATCAACGTTGTACAGCGTAACCAGCTTGTCGGCTGGGAATCTTCCTTCCTTGTACCACTGAACCATCTTTGGAATGAAGTCCTGTGGGTGTGCTCCACCTTCCAAGACAGCCTGCAATCTCCCACCTTTGAACAAGAATGGAATCAAGGGCACCTTGATCTGGTCCAAGGGGTCCTTTGGAACACCCACGTACAACACCTTACCCCTCACAGCGGAGTTGTTGATTGCATTCTCAATGAATCTGGCACCACCAATACACTCAAACCCGACATCTGTTCCTCTACCGGTGATCTCCATAATCTTCGCATGAACCTCCTCATCGTTACCAGCCTTCACGGTATGCGTTGCTCCAAACTCCTTAGCCATGGCGAGCTTCTTATCATTGATGTCCACAGCTATGATCTTTGAAGCTCCAGCAACAGCTGCACCCATGATAGCGGCGAATCCAACACCACCGAGACCGTACACGGCCAGAGCATCACCAGGCTTGGTTCCTGCCTCGATGTATGTGGCACCTGCTCCGGTCTGCACACCACATCCGAGTGGGGCAAGGATGTTGAGCTCGTTCTCACTCAGTCCAAAGGCACTGGCGTTGACAACACTGTTCTCAGCTGCCACCGATATGGAGCTGAATGTGGACTGACCAAAGAATCTTCCATCAATTGGCGTCCCTGCCTTGGAATAGAACACTGGTTCATCCTTTGCCCAGTCGTCAAAGTTATGGGCAAACAGCTCCTCACAGTAGGCATCAGCTCCAGTAGAACAGTTGTGACATGATCCGCAGTAGTTGAAGGAGAGCATGATCGGATCACCCACCTTGGCAGCTGTGACGTGAGTGCCAATGGCTCTGACAATAGCAGAACCCTCATGACCAAAGATCTTTGGCGTTGTCAGGTTGTTACTGAAGGCAATGTCGGTATGACAGATTCCAACAGCCTGAGTTTCGATGAGCAGCTCGTGAGGGCCCAGTGTGGGGGACACCTCTATATCTTCAAGCTTCCAGTTGAGTGCACCCGGAGTGGGGGAGTTGTATGCCACAATTGCACGGGCTGGGAGTCTGGTAGATGTCGCCAGAGTTCTGTGGAGTGTTGAAGGGGCTCTGGCGAGGGAGCGAAGATAGGGGGCGGATCTGAGCATTGCGGTATGGTGTAAGTGCTTGTACGGGAACTATAGTTGGACTGGCCGAAGCTGACAAGGGGTGTTAACCCGTTATATACCCCACCTCACCCAAGGGCACAGGGGCTGCCATTTGGGGTGTACTGAGGTGTATCGGCTTCGGGGAGTTGTCAACCGGTTAATGTGGTGAGTATTTGCGAGATTTAAGACGATGGCGGGGGCCGGGGAAAGAGGGCACAAGTTACGCGTAAATGTATAGCCGAAGTCCGAAGCCGACTGATCATCGACAAGGCCGGAGTTCATGCTGAACCCATTGTACCGTTTCGTATTTCTTTCCTGTGAGCCCGACGACCGCTTCTCTCACGTGCCTTGTGAAGCTGTCTCACAAAGACCTCAGACTTGAGATGATGCACCTGGAGTCTCATTGGAAGACCCCGAACCAAGACAACTCCGATCACAGTTGTCAGTTGTACGCTTGAACAAAGCCAGGCGCAAAGCACGAGTTCGCGAATGATTTCATAAGCAAATGGTAGGCGCCGCACCAGGCAGACCCCTGTAACTGTTGATCATGGTGTCTCGAGTTGCGCAAGTTTCGAGGATTATACACGTTGCACGCTACAACACAAGACTGAAAACTTTCAACAAGTCAAGTGACAAGCATTATATACCAGCAGACAGTATGGCATCTTTCCGAGAGAGAGTGGCCTGCCAATGCCACTCGTGCCACTTCCAGAGGGCGAACCCGTTCACCAGACCATCTACCACTAGTGCCCTTGTGCATCTCATGAAGTGCATTTTGTGCTACAACAAGGACATTCTCACCTTTCGAGCACTTCTAAGGGCATACCCTAAACTGGGAAAGCTGATTCTTGTTGTCACTGACTACCCTACCTGCCCGAACAAACTGCTAAAGATAACTACCCTTCAAAAGCGCAGTGGACAGATGCCATTGGCAGTTCCAATCACCGTCCCTTCTGTGGTTGTGGAGCACTTCAAAGCACATACTATGCTCACCCCGCATATCTTTGTGATTCTCTCACTCAGCATCTATCAGTCAAAGACCAGTCTCAGCAAGGGCGACAACTCAATCCCCACGACGCTCCTGAACAAGGATGTACCAGTCCTCATCGAGAGATTCACACCCCTTCCCCAGCTTAGGTACCGTCTATCAACCATCCTTGCGTGGAGCAATTCACCCATAGTATTGCAGCCACCAGTGCCCTCAGTCAACGAGATCACAAGACCATACGGCCACAATTATGGAGTTTCGAATTACCGCTGGTACAAGGGTGGTTTTCAGTCACAGAACAGGGTAAAACATGTGAAGACGAGCAGAGCCTTGGACAGGATCAGAGATGCCTTCAGTTCAAGTTATTACTATGACAGGAGCTGCCTCTTCCATGCTGACAGGTATTACAGCCAGGCCTGGGGTACTGATACCATTATTTTGGCGTTGGCTTACGATTCAAAGTCTTGCATCCCTTTGATCGAAGCTAAGACGGTCACTGGCTGCGATATATTCACAAAATACGACAGTTTTAGACTGGAGAGCATGTACTGGTCCCGGGCGTTTCCGGATGGTTCGGTTGGCAGAACAATCCATGATCGACAGACGATCATCAAGAAGCTCAACGACTACAAAGAGTTTGCATACATTGGCGTTCCTGACGAGTTCCTTCTTCTCACCTGCTGGGGGAGTGCTGAGTCTCTCACGTGGTGCAGACCAACCCCACCACCTGGCCAACCACACATCTCCGCCCCAGGTTGCAATGAGCTGCCTATGCCTGTTTGTCCAAAGCTCAGGAAACTAAAGCTCGTGGGCGAAGTGAGAGAAGATACGCGTGCCATCATTGGATTTGACATGCCATCGCTGGAGTGTCTGTGTATCGTGACTCTGGCAAAGAGCGAGCGTGTCTGGGATCCGAAGCACTTGTTCAATGGAAGGGTCTCCTCAGCACTCACGAAGGTCCATCTATGTCACATCACCAACGGTTGTAAGGCAGTACTGACAGAGCAGTGGATGGAGCCGTTTGCTGACTGTGTCAAGGAGCTGTGCATCACAGGATTTGAGCCACAAGGTGTCCTTGATTCGTCTCTGGTGTTTGATTCCTTGGAGACGCTGTGCTTGGATGCGCTCGAGATCAGGCGTCCAAAAGACAAGTCATTGGAAGTCTCCATCAGTGAGAAGAGATTCCCAGTTTTGAGTTCATTGATGTTACGTCTACGAAGTGCGTTCCCAACAAAGAGACCAATGCTTCCAGTGGAGACCATCAGGATCACCGTTCCAGACCAGGTCCAGAGATTGGAGATGAGTCTAGGGTTGATTCAGCACGTCCAGGCATTGGAGGCCAACAGTAATGCACTGATCCATGATATTCAATGGCCAGAAGTTATCGGAGTCGTAATCAAAGGGTTCACTGATACTGCCAGATGGAGCAGAGATGCCTACTCTGGTGATGAGTTCCAGTTCGAGTCATCAGGGGAGAGTCTGTTGATGGACGGTCTCTACAAGGACGAGTGGAATGACATCACGACTTGATTGGAAGCTATTACATAAACACTCAGCAACTTGATGGTGACACATATGTAGCATACTTTCTCAACTCAGCAGGAATAGCATCCCAGTGACCGTTCTCCTGCAACCACTGTTTGTTGAGGACTCTTGACTCATACTTCTGTGTGCCATCGGCAACAGTGGTGACAACATTCGAACCTTCTGGCAATGTAGCGGCCAATACAGCAGCTGCACAGATGTTCAAGGCTCCACTGGCACCAACCCAGCACTCCTGTTCATCAATGAGTTGGTAGATTGTCACAATGGTCTCCGTGTCCTTGATCGTCACTGCATCATCTGAGACTTCCAAGGCGTCGTGCATGTTGCCAGTCAAGTTGTGCTTGCCAATACCTTCAACAATCGAGCAGCCTTCCGACTTCCAGCCGTCTTGACCCTTAGTCTTGATGAAGTGACACAACCCGGAACCTTCCTTGTCAGCGAACCAGCACTTTGTAGCACCACCACTCTTGTCCTTCAAGTAGGAAGCGATGCCCATGAACGTTCCGCCTGTACCAGCAGCAGCGGTAAAACCATCAACCTTCCCGTTCAATTCACTCCAGATCTCGGGGCCAGTGGTTGTGTAGTGGGACATGCGGTTGGAGCAGTTGTTCATCTGATCGAGACAGACAGCATTCGGAGTCTCCTTAGCGTAGAGTCTGGCTGCGTTGGTGAAGCAGTCTGGGGAAGTAGGAGCAGCACTGGCAGGACACTTGACAAGTTCGCATCCCAAGTCCTCCATGGCCTGGATCTTCTCTTGGCCCAAGCAGTCCGGAACAAACAACTTCACCTTGAATGGAGGATCGAAAGTCTTGGCCATCAAGGCAATGGCAATACCAGTGTTGCCAGCAGTTGACTCGACAAGCGTACCGCCCGGTGAGATCTTTCCCGCCTTGATGACATCGTTGATCAAAGACACCACAACGCGGTCTTTGATGGACTGACCGGCATTGCAATACTCGGCCTTGAAGTAGATGTTGCGCCCAAGTTTGTCTGACAGGGAGTTGAATCTGATCAAAGGTGTGTTCCCAACGTGGCGGATGAAGTCCTCCTGGCTATACAGTGGGAAAGTGACGGTCATTGTGTGGATGTCGTTCTTGTTCTTGTTCTTGTTGTTGTTGTTTGATGGTAGAGAAAAGAACCAGTGGAGTTCGAGAAGATGGAAAGAACAAGATCACAAAGGGAAAACCGAAGGCTTTATATAGACTTTCCCCCGCTCAGTCACCAGAGGACACGCGTCACTTCCCAAAACGGCGGGCCTTGTCCCCTTATCCCCTTGTCCCTGATCCAGACACACCACCGCCAAGTTCACATGCAATCCGTGCGAAACAGGACATTTGCTCCAACCTTTCGGGTCATGCAGCTTGTAATCCGTGACTCTGAACTCGGATAAGATAGGAGGTGTTGTGGCGTGGAGTGAGGCAGAGAAACGTATGGGACATCAACCAGTGGAGCGGTTGTGACGTGCCAGGCTGGACTGTGAAGGTAGAGATCCAAGCAGCAACATGGTGTACTTCACATGATTCCAAAAGCAGTAGAACACCTTCCAGCTGGCCAATCTCCCAGTTTTGGCCCCGCGCAGACGTGTCCTTGTCCAGAGCTGACTCGGAATGGGATGGCTCTGTGCGCCGCTGGACAAATCACGTTTCTTTTGAGCACAAGGGAGTGTCCCTTGTCCCGTGAAAAAGCAGTCACAAGGTGTTCATGTGTTCGAGGTCGAGTGCTGTCTTAGCGAGTTCCCAGCGTGTTTGTAGCGTGTGTGGGGGTGATTCAGGGGTCAAAAGGTAAACAGAGAGGTGCAGCACAATAGATTTGACACATTTCTGGGGGTTAAGTACAAATCCTCGCTGCAGCGGTGGGATCAGAAGGAGCCACGATTGCGTGCTCACCACTGTGATTCGTCACGTCACGTGTCTTTCGCGGCCGGAGATGGTGTGCGCGTACCGTCACAGTCAATCTAACCCAGGACAACCGTCAGGACAAAGGACAAAGCACTACGGAAGATAAGCAGTATTCACCGATCGCTGGTGCATTGAGAGATAAGGACACGTGGTCACTGGCCATACGTTGCATATCCTCTCATCTCCTCAGGAATGTGCTCCCAGTGCCCGTTCTCTTCTAGCCACTCCTTGTTGAAGAGCTTCGAAGCATAGTTATCAGCAAAGTCGGCAGCTGTAGTCACGACATTCGAGCCTTCAGGAAGTGTCTTTGCCAGCTCACGAGCAGCACAGATGTTGACTCCAGCACTTGGCCCAATCCACACACCGAGCTCGTGGAACACTCTGTAGCTTGTCAGGATCGAGTCGAGATCAGGTATGGTGATGGCGTTGTCTGCAAGCTCAAGAACGTCATGAAGCTGACCAGTCAGCGCCTTCTTACCAATTCCCTCCACAAACGAGCTTCCCTCTGATTCCCAGCTTTCACCTTTGGTAGTAACGAATGAGCAGAGACCAGAGCCGAACCTGTCAGCAGTCCAGCACTGACACTTCCCCAGAGTCTTCTCCTTGAGGAACGTGGACACACCTGCAAAAGTACCACCAGTTCCGGAGCCAACGGCAAACCCATCCACCTTTCCCTCTAGTTGCTCCCAGATCTCTGGACCTGTGTTCTCGTAATGCGCTCTTCTGTTCTCCAGATTGTTCATCTGGTTGACAAACACCGCGTTCTCATTATCCTCTGCAAACTTGACTGCCTGGTTGTTGAAGAACAAGGGGTCTGTAGGCTCGACATCAGAGGGACACTTGACCACAGTGCACCCCAGCGACTCCAGCAATGAGATCTTGTCCTGGATCAACACATCTGGAACGAACAACCGCACTTTGAAAGGGGGCTCATAGGTTCTTGCGAGCAGTGCCAGTGCTATGCCTGTGTTTCCCGCTGTTCCTTCCACAAGTGTGCCTCCACTCGTCAGCAGCCCGGACTTGATAGCTGAGTCCAACAAGTAGCATGCTGCACGGTCCTTGATTGAGCGCCCTGGGTTTGTGTACTCAGCTTTGAAGTAGATGTTGCGTCCGATCTCCTTTGAAAGCGACTCGAACTTGACGAGCGGTGTTTTGCCCACACGGGCGTAGAACTCTGCTTTCGTTAAGCGTGGATAGACAACTCGAGCCATTATCTTTGATTGTGATCAACAACAGAGAGTAACAGAGGCAAAGGTCAAGTGGGTTTAACCCCTTAGAAGTTAGACCTAAGCGGGTGTGAGCGCGCCACAGTTGGCCGTTCAAGAAAATGTCCTCAACTCTCAACTCATCGACGCCAGCAACAGAGCGAGCACCAGCAGAGATCAAGGCCATATCACCACCACAGCAGCGTAAAAATGTCCACTACTCTGGTATCTCCAACGCTCACAGTCAACGCCGGTAACAAGATCATCACCGTTGCTGCAGGGTATGTCACGCTTCCTCCTCCGGTCCTCATTTTGACCATCTTTGCTTCAGTACTAACCGTTTTTCAAGCTGCTTCTGGGGAGTCGAACAGATCTACAGAAAGCACTACCTCTCCAGGGGCCTCATAGACGCCAAAGTTGGGTTTGCCAATGGCCATGCTGATCTGAGCACCGTTACATACAAAAGAGTCTGCCAGGGCGACACAGAGTTTGCCGAAGTGCTCCAGATCTCTTACGACCCATCATTGCTCTCGCTCAAGGAGATTCTGTCCTTCTTCTACAGAATCCACGACCCAACAACACAGAACAAGCAGGGCCACGACACCGGCACACAGTACCGTTCTGCTATCTTCACACACGCCGACGAGGATCTCGTCATTGCAAAGCAGGTGACAGAGGAGTTCCAGCCAAAGTGGGGGAACAAGATCGTCACAAAGCTCGAGCCCATCAAGAACTGGGTCGATGCAGAGGACTACCACCAAAAGTACTTGGACATCAACCCAGATGGCGACCGCTGCGAGAACCACTTCGTCAGAGATCTATGAGTCAGTTGAGACTGATTGGTTATTGCATGACTACGTTATAGAGATTTTCCAAAACACAACGGGAACAAGGATAGACCCGTTGTCCCCTTCAAAAGACATATAATTCATCAGTACTCAGTGTAATGGAAAAAGAAAGAAAGAAAGTGGTACAAGCACCAGCTCTCAATGTCCTCATCAACCTTCGAGTGGAAGTTGTTCGTGGAACAAAGGGCCAATGAAACCAACACATAAAAGTAGACTGCCTCCCCACGTCAAGGTCTCAGACCTCGAGATGTGAATACTGTGGAGAAGCAAACAGAAAGAAAGACCATTCGGTAAGAGAGGTCAACATAAATCAGGAAAGAAGCACCAAACATTGTTGTACATCCATGCTATCAGTGGACAGCAAAAGAAACAGAGTTTGAAAATGCAGGGAAGAAACCAGTGTCATGAAAAGTCATCAAGCGTCGTAAAACAACGAGCCACATATGTAGCTCACAAGAATGATGGTTTGGGGATCAGAGAGGTATGTGGGGCAATGTAGGACGAGTTACCAGCATAAGACTCAACCTTGAGAGGAGCAGACTTTGCAGAACCCCTTGGAGCACTCTGTGGTGCGGAGCCCAGGCTGTAGTTAGTGTTGACAGCTGGAGTTGCGAGTTCTGGACTGGAGAGTGGTGACTTCTGGGGCTGTGTAGACTTGTTCTTCTTTTGTCTCTGACCCTGTTTGTTGTTGTCTTGACCTGGCTGTTTGCCCTTCTTAGCCTGAGTGTTGCTCTGAGATGTCTCGGATGAGTTGGACGTACCATCTGATGGCTTGTCCCGTGGGGTCTTCTTTCTTTGAGCGTTGGTCTTCTTGGCTGTCACAGCCTTATCTTGTGGCTGCCCTTGTGGAACATGGGGATCATCAGCCTTCTTCAGCTGGCCCTTGTTGTTCTTGGACTGTGGGTTAACGTTCTTGTTCTTGTTGTTGTTGTTTCCAAAGTTGACTGGCAAGCCGTTTGGCAGACGGGGAGGAGGCAGCTTATTGTTTGCCAAGTTTGGCGAGTTGGTGTAGCTTGCGTCGTAGGATCCTGGCTGGCCCATGGTTGGAGGAGGTGTTTGTGGTTGTTGTATGCGAGGGCTCGAGGGCGGTGCTTGAGCAGTTGAGGTTGCGAATATGGACAAAATGAGGTAAGCAAGAGGCTCTGGAGAGCGATTTGAAAAGCTTTGTTAAGGGAGTTTGTCTTGTGGAGACTTTTAAGAGAAGTGGCAACCTCCTTCCAAACCGCGAAGGCTGAAACTTATCGCCGCCACTGATCGCGGGATGTCAACACCTTTCGCGGGTGTATGAGTTGAGAGTGACTGAAGTGCTTACAAACAAGTGGGATAGAGAGATAGAGTCAGTGGTCTGAGTCTCTCCTGTGGGTGAGTGTGTTGATTGGTTGC
>JAKUBA010000114.1:0-11140 GCA_030563065.1 Petasospora veronae | reverse complement strand
TCGTCTGAGTCGTCTGAGTATGTTTCTTCTTCTTCCGTTGAGGAGTCTGTGTCGGAGTCTTCCTCTGCTCAGCCATCTTCCGAGCAGTCATTCGTCCCATCGTCGTCTGAGTCGTCTGAGTCGTCTGAGTACGCTTCTTCTTCTTCCGTCGAGGAATCTGTCTCCGAGTCGTCCTCGGCTGTGGTGTCGTCGTCTTCTGGACTATCGTTTGAGTCGTCTGAGTATGCTTCTTCTTCTTCCGTTGAGGAGTCTGTGTCGGAGTCTTCCTCTGCTCAGCCATCTTCCGAGCAGTCATTCATCCCATCGTCGTCTGAGTTGTCTGAGTACGCTTCTTCTTCTTCCGTTGAGGAGTCTGTGTCGGAGTCTTCCTCTGCTCAGCCATCTTCCGAGCAGTCATTCGTCCCATCGTCGTCTGAGTCGTCTGAGTACGCTTCTTCTTCTTCCGTTGAGGAGTCTGTCTCCGAGACATCGTCTGGTGTTATATCCTCAACTTCCGTATCGTCACCATCTGGAACACCATCTGTGTCTACTTCCGAGTCCTCTTCGTCCTCTATTGTTGTTTCAGAGTCTGCTTCCCAGTCTTCCAGTGCGGTATCGTCCAAGTCTGTTTCAGTTCCATCCTCTATCAGCTCATGGTTGTCCAGTACTGTGCCATATTCAAGTTCGGGATTACTCTCGTCATCACATGGAAGTGCATCGGAATCGTCTACTCAAGTTTCCTCTTCGGGTTACTCTGAGTTTACATCCCATTCTAGTTCTGATTCTGTTCAAGTGACTCCATCTTCTAGCGTTCCGTCTCTGTCCACTTCTATTTCATCAACTGCCACTTCATCAGTGTCTACTTCGGAGATTTCCACTCCATCTGAGTTGCCATCAACATCTGAGGAAGTTGAATCTTCGTCCCAGGGATCTGTGTCAGCTTCTTCTAGCTGGGCTTCTTCATCGAGCGTTACGGTCTCCGTTTCCTCTTCATCGCCATCATCGAGTTTCACCCCGTCATCCACGGAGTCATACTCTTCCACAACACTCACCTCCTGTCCAACGTGTTCAGTATCCTTGTCATCGAGCACACAGACAACTGGTTCCTCCGAAGTTGGTACCGTTTCTTCATCTGAGATTTCTGGAACCACGGAGTCACATTCTTCCACAACACTCACCTCCTGTCCAACGTGCTCACCATCCTTGTCATCGAGCACACAGACAACTGGTTCGTCCGAAGTTGTTACCGTGTCTTCATCTGAGGTTTCTGGAACCACGGAGTCACACTCTTCCACAACACTCACCTCCTGTCCAACGTGTTCAGTATCCTTGTCATCGAGCACACAGACAACTGGTTCCTCCGAAGTTGGTACCGTTTCTTCATCTGAGATTTCTGGAACCACGGAGTCACATTCTTCCACAACACTCACCTCCTGTCCAACGTGCTCACCATCCTTGTCATCGAGCACACAGACAACTGGTTCGTCCGAAGTTGTTACCGTGTCTTCATCTGAGGTTTCTGGAACCACGGAGTCACACTCTTCCACAACACTCACCTCCTGTCCAACGTGCTCACCATCCTTGTCATCGAGCACACAGACAACTGGTTCGTCCGAAGTTGTTACCGTGTCTTCATCTGAGGTTTCTGGAACCACGGAGTCACACTCTTCCACAACACTCACCTCCTGTCCAACGTGCTCACCATCCTTGTCATCGAGCACACAGACAACTGGTTCGTCCGAAGTTGGTACCGTGTCTTCATCTGAGATTTCTGGAACCACGGAGTCACATTCTTCCACAACACTCACCTCCTGTCCAACGTGCTCACCATCCTTGTCATCGAGCACACAGACAACTGGTTCCTCCGAAGTTGGTACCGTGTCTTCATCTGAGCTTTCTGGAACGACTGAGATAGTTGAGACGAGTTCTACCCCGTCATCCACGGAGTCACACTCTTCCACAACCCTCACCTCCTGCCCAACGTGCTCACCATCCTCCGATGTTGTCACGTCCAGCTTGAGCACAGGTGTCACAGTCACATCAGAAACCTCTTGTACAACTGAAACAACAAGTACGGGCACATATGGCTCTTCTGAGATAGTTGAGACGAGTTCTACCACTGTGACGACGGGAACCACTGTGACGACGGTAATCACTTGCTCTGTATGCACGACAGGTACTGACACGACAGGTACTGGCACGACAGGTACTGGCACGACAGGTACTGGAACAACAGGTACTGGAACAACAGGTACTGGCACAACAGGCAGTGGTACAACTTTGACACAGAGTACTGTTGCAACTACTGGAACTTCTGGAACAGGTGCTTCAACTAGTCCATCTGGTACTACTGAGACATCTGAAACTCCAACCATCCCTGGTAACTCCCAGACTACGGGAACTACTGGGACTTCCGAGACCACTGGAAGTACTGAAGCAACTACGTTGTCTACTGGTACGACTTACACTCCAGGTACAACTGTATCTACTTCCGGTGTTACTGTCTCCTCTGGATCTGCCTCGCCTACAAGTCCTACCGCTTCTGGTGGTTCTACTACAACTGTTGGTACTTCTGGTGTTACTTCTCCTGGTGGCTCATCCGGTATCACCTCTGTCACCACTGGTGGCTCTGGTTCTACATCTGAGGGTGCCTCTTCGTTCGTGACTGTTCTGAGTGGAGAGAGCCAGGAGCCAGGAATTTCTGTTCTTCAGGGTGGCACACCTGGCCGTGGAGTATCTGTTGTTGGTGTTCTTGCTGGTATTGTGCTTCTCTTCGTTTGAGCATCGCTCGACTTTCACTCCCCCCTCGTCATTTTGACACTTTCTATTCTTTTGGCTGACTTCAAGCCTAACGGACGTTTTGTTATTTTTTGGATCTTTCGATCCCTTCTCATACCCCATTGACTGTTGCACGCTGTTCTATTGTGCTTTGTCTTCGGTTTCTGGTTATACGGTATTTGTTTCTACTTCATGTGTTTGAGAGACGTTGTTGCTCTCTACACATAGATGGTCATCCGGATGTTGATCTCTTGGATTGATTTTATAAGGATTTGGGAATCCTCTTGTTACATATTATATTGATGGTTTGGGTATAACGTTTTTGTAGGTTCTTACGGTACTACGCATCCGCGGGTGACGTCAAAAACAGTCATGTATATCTCCAAACTAGCTGCAGATCAGCAGAGATCTTCAGTTTTCTCAAATATGTACAGTATCCACTGGCCCGACTCTGCCCTTTCCCCTACTGGATCTCTCATGTTGCGTGTGTCTTTCTGTGGTGGGAGTCCAGCGGCTCCACGACGAGCTTCTCAAACGAGTACATCTGACTAATCTTGGACTGTCTCTCAAGCACACCGAGCTCCTGACGGGCTTTGTGGAACATAGCAGCTGCCTCTGAAGCGTCTGTGAGTGTCTGGCCCTCCTTGAAGGCGTCACGAGATCTTCTAAGGAAGTAGTTCTTGAAGTTGTAGTTGTTGAACTGTGTGGAGTATCTCATGAACTGACGGTACACCGAGAGGATTTGGGACTTTGAAGGTGCTGAGGACATTGCAGGTGTTGAGTGGTGTTGTCTGTGGGTGTGTTTGTAGCAACGATGAAGAGGAAGTCCGCTGTTACAAGGAGCCAGAAAGAGCTCCTGATGACATATCTCGAAGGAAGCTGTTCGGTTTTCTGTGGCGCGGGGAGGGGGGACTTAAAAGATCCGACCACATATTCACGTGAGAAAGGGCCGTATTTCCCAGAAGAGGTACTACCGCGATGTGAACGTCAGGGAAGAGGGAAGTAACATTTTTGACAACCAAACACGCTTAGGGTAACCCTCACCGAGAATTTTGTATGTGTTTTTGAAAGCTGGTCGAGAAGAAAAATGAACAACCGCAAAATGGTTACGTTTTCAGCAGGTTACGCCGACAGCTGGCCAGCTCAAATACTTGAACTATTGCCATATCACAAGTATCAAAGATACAACAGCTGGGAAAAGTAGATGGATAGCATTGTTTTGCCTTTAGTTTTGACCTGGCCAACTTTCAAATCAAAATATAATGATTTGGAGGCATATGACGTGTTTTTGTGATTTTGAGGTCAAAATGTTACTTTCCAAATACTGCCGCGATGTTTACCGAAACACTCTCTTCACCAAAACAAGCGACAAGAGCAGCCAAAAGTTCTTCACTAAGCTTCTGATTTGCCTTACATTCGGACACCAGGACACACGTCAGCACCCAAGCGACTTTGAGACCCCCTTTTACGCTAACAGACACCTCTTTCCACCCCAAACCGTACATTGCCACTATGTTCTCAACAGGAAACCTCCAGGTCGACTACGCCATCACGTACACACTGCAGACGCTGTACACTCTCGTACGCCTTGCCGTGCTAAACTTTCACAAGTTTCTACTGAACTATCCCGGTGTTTCGATTGTGCTGCTCGTTGTTGGCGGTGCATATATCTCCTACTACCTCATCAAGAACCTCGTGCGCATCATCTACGGTGTGATTGTGGCCACCATCAAGCTACTGATATTCCTTGGTATTGTTTTTGTTGGGCTTTGGGTGTACATCCGTGGATTTGGACTGTTTGCGAGTGATATCAAGGCCATTGTGGACTTCACTGTCAACTTCAATGCTGAGGAGAGTGCTGAACAGGTACAGAAGTACACTGGGGAGGCCAGATCGGCGATGGGGATTTTGGTCAAGTTGGCCTCTGGACAGATTGATTAGTCATGGCTCATGAGTGTGTTAGCCTGGATGTAACTGGCCTTATTCGTCTCAGAGATGTATAGAGCTTGCAATAACTGAATGACTCTGCTTACGTAACGTGTAATTAGTTCCGAGGGCATGTTTTCCTCGGTTCTCGGAGAACACGGGCTGTCTCGGTGTTCGCCTGCGCCATCGAAGTATCGAAGTAAGCAATCGCAAAGCTCCAGTGCGTGAATTGTCCTCCATATCATCCCAAAGCAAAGCCACGATGGTCAAGGACACGGCATATTACGATGTTCTCGGTGTTGCTCCAGAGGCAACCGACGTGGAGATCAAGAAGGCCTACCGTAAGAAGGCTATGCTGACCCACCCTGACAAGCATCCCAATGATCCAGACGCAGCCACGAGGTTCCAGGAAGTTGGAGAGGCGTACCAGGTCTTGAGTGATGCTTCTTTGAGAAAGAGATACGACGAATTTGGAAAGGACGAGGCTGTTCCTGCTTCTGGATTCGAGGATCCTTCGGAGTTCTTCACGATGATGTTTGGAGGGGAGGCGTTCAAGTCCTGGATTGGTGAGCTCAGTATGATGAAGGAGCTGACCCAGACTGCTGATATCCTTGGAACAGAGAAGGAGGGTGAAGATGCTTCTGCTGCTACTGCTACCACTCCAGACAAAACAGCGACTTCAGATACCACTGATGTCCTCCATACACCAAAGCAGGATGGGGATGTCCAAGCACAGACCTCTGAGAATCCAAGCAAGCCATCCACCAAGATCTCAGCAGAACAGCGTGAGGAGTTCGAAAAGATGAGAATAAAGAGAAAGGAGGAACGCAAGGTACGCGTTGAGGAGCTTGTTTCCAACCTGAGTGCACGTGTTGACAAGCTCGTCATTGCATCATCACACCCAGACGACGTTGCCAAGTTTAATAGTGAGCTCCAAAGAGAGATCGATGACCTGAAGATGGAGTCGTTTGGATTGGAACTCTTGCATACGATTGGAAAGGTGTACAACACCAAGGCCACGGCATACTTGAGATCACAAAAGACGTTTGGAATCTCCAAGATCTTCTCTTCGGTCAAGCAGAAGGGAGCCACGGCAAAGGGTGCTTGGAACATTCTTGCCACTGCTGTTGATGCCCAGTCCTCCATGAACGAGATGATGAAGGCTCAGGAAAAGGGTGAGGAGATGGATGAGTACCAACAGGCTGCCTTTGAGCGTAAGATGACGGGAAAGATTGTTGCTACGGCTTGGATGTCCTCCAAGTTTGAAGTACAAAGCGTGCTCAGAGAAGTTTGTGACAGACTGTTGAACGACAAGAGTGTTCCTTCAAAGCAGAGAGCGGCAAAGGCTCAGGCATTGTTGGTGATTGGTAACGAGTTCATCAAGGCCGATAGAACTGACGATGAAGACGAAGAGATGAGAATGTTCGAGGAACTCATGTACGAGGCCACGGACAAGAAGAACAAGGTCAAGGCTAAGAAGTGATTGTATAAACTAGCTACGATTTTTCCATAATGCTAATTTGACTATACGTGTAGACGTGTATGGGCATCTAAACACCAGAAGAACCAAACTTCTTTGCCCAATCATCAAAATGGCTCAAGTTCTCCTTGCTGACACTCGGACGGATGTACTTTAGGGAAGAGACAAAGTCCTCCAATCCAATGGGTCTGATATCACTCTTTTCCGTACTCAACAACTTATCACCGAGTGATCTGAGTGGACCCATGGCAGCGTCTTTCGCCAATGCCGTGATGTCACTTCCAGAGAACCCATCAATCATATCCATGAGCTTCTGCTGGTCCTTGTCGTCAAGTGTATGCTTCTGGTGTGCAAGGAGCTTCTTGATCTGTGCCAATCGTGTCTCGGGCTCAGGGAGCGGGATGTACTGTCTGCGCACGAATCTTCTTCTGGCAGCTTCATCAATAGCCCACGGCAAGTTTGTAGCTGCGAGCACCAACACTCTTTGCAAGTCCTCACCGGTGTCCCTTCCAGCAGCAGCGTGTGTCAAGTCTGACCATTGGATCAAGAACTCATTCTTGATTCTTCGGGAAGCCTCGTGCTCACCACCCTCGTTTCTCGCAGAGAGCAACGAATCAATCTCATCGACAAAGATGATAGAGGGACTCAACTTCTTCGCCAACATGAACAATGCACGCACAAGCTTCTCACTCTCACCAAGATACTTCGAAGTCAATGAAGATGCACTGATGGAGAAGAAGGTGGACTTGGACTCTGTAGCAACAGCACGTGCCAACATGGTCTTACCAGTACCTGGAGGTCCAAACAACAACATACCTCTTGCTGGCTCTCTTAGACCTGAAAACAAATCTGGACGTAAGAAAGGATACACCACTGTCTCTTTCAAAGAGTTCTTTGCAGTTTCCAACCCCGCAATGTCCTCCCAATGAACTTCATCACCACGAACGACAATCTCGTTGAAAATCTGCTTAGCGGCAGCATAGTCGATACCACGACAGTCTTCAATGATTTGGTCCTCCATCTTCTCACGAACCTCCTTCTCTGATAGTTCCATCTCTGGAACATCACCTTCTTCAGAGGAAATGGTTTCAGTGTCCTTTGTTTCACGTGCTGGTGATTGTGAGCGAGAACGGTTGTCGACTGGTGGTTTGAGGTGTTGCTTAGCCTTGAGTGTTCCTGCAGTGGTCTTTCTTGGTACACCAGCAGTTGCAGCTGCTGGTTTGACACCAGGACGTGCTGTTGTTGGCTTGACAGTTCTCTTTGTTGTGGATGTGAGTGATGCACCAGCGGATCTTGTGGTGGTTGTGGCCGAGGCGGACTTGGTTGGTTTGACGCCAGGTCTGGTGGTTGGGGCTGGAGGTTTCAGAGTCTTGGCCTGTGGAAGTCTGGTGGTAGATGCAGCCTTCTGCTGCATTGGAAGTACTCTGCGTGTGGCAGCTGGTTTGGGTTGTGGTGTAGGTGATGGCTTCCTTGGAGAGCTGTTGGATGGTGTCGCTCTTGTCGAGAGTGAAGATGAGGTGGATGGGGTATACGACGGGTCTTTCCTCGGTGAAGTGGATAGCGTGTTTGGCGAATCATCGACTTGGAGGTTGATCAATTGTGAAGTCAGGTCGTCATTAGTTCTGGATCTTGACATCTGGGTCTGTTGGCCAGATGCCTCCAATTGTCTTAGAGCATCTTCGCGGACTGATTGCATGTCGAAATCAGCAAAGTCATCATCAAAGCTCTTGTCAAAGATGTCAATCTCTTCACTCTTTCTGAACTTGTTCTCAGTGAGACTCTTCGATGGAGCCCAGTTTCTGTTGACAGATGATCCAGACCCGTTGACGATGGCGTTGGCAGCAATCTTGGACATGTCTGAGTGTTTTGATCCATAATTCTGCTTGCTGTTGAGCTTGTTTGGTCGTTCTTGTCTGAGTGTCTTCAGCAGTCTTGACTTTGGTGGCTCAGCCTGCTGACGCCTCACTGTGAATGACTGGGCTGCAGGACCTCTCATTGTTGGCACTGTGTATGTCTGTGACGATGATGCGGATGATGGAGCATGTGCTTGTTGTTGCTGTGTTGAGCTGAGCTGTTCGTTGTAGATCTGCTCTACTCTCTCAAGGTGACCTAAACCCTTTGCAAGAAGCTCATCAATTCCCTCGCGGAGATAGAGCTCGTCAGCGTTGTAGTTGTGGCCAGAGAATGACTTGTTGATCATGTCCATCTTGAAGAGAATGTGTGTTTGGAGAGCCTTCCATCCCTGGACGGCCAGTTTGTACTCGCCCTTCTTCTCGGCTGCGATGTTGTAGATGGTCTTGTTCGCTGTCTCGTTGTAGAGCTCTGTGAGGTCGTCAATCGGTGACGATGGCTTCTTCCTGATGAAGTTCATGTTGCTGATGGGAGGAAGCGATATCTGAAGTTGGATAGGACAGGGGACGGAGAGATTGTGACAAACAGGACCAGTGGATGTGTGAGGATGTGTTTGATGGGCGTACCTGACGTCTTTCCGGGACAATTTGTGAGCTTTGCTTGTAGAAATAGCGGCCGTATCACGAGCTGTGCGGAGATGATCTCGTCTGTGAAGAGGGCGCTATTCTCAGAAAGTTGGGCTGTGGATCCAGAAAAAGGAGCAGCAGGTAGCGTTGAGTGCTGTGGGTGTAATGAGCGACACGAGATGGGTCCAAACGAGAGTTCTTGGGTCGTTAGGCCGTAGCCGCCGCCGTGTGCTCAACGCGTAGAAGTGGTGTTGATCAACAGCTTTTGGCCCAGCGTCGGCCATTTTCGCGGTGGTACGGGCCACACTGACATAGCCTCTAACCGAGCATCACTGGAGTAATATTACTACCTTATTATATATGTTGCAGGCAATTTTTACCCAACTAATTTTTTTTCTCTAGCAAAATTGTACGATTGCCCTGGGAATCAACACCCCCCGGGCCACTTTTACCACAGCGCTCTTGGAACGACACAATTGGTGTCAGATTGAAGCCTGTAATCATATGCATTGACTCATATCGATCATTATAATTTTCGCCAGTGCATTGGTGTCCAAAATTAGAGGGGTAAAAATTGTAGGGGGTGGTACGTTTCGGAAACACCCTGTGCCGTTTTTTCAAAATTATAGGTATGCATTAGTGACTAGGATCATTGGATAGCCTATGTCCAGGTGCACTCTGTGGAACTATCATTGTGTGCTCCACTATAATTTTTGGTGGGTTATAGTTGTTTATCAGTGTTTAAGCTGCCCGCCTCATTGGGAGTCCCTAAAACGGCAATTTTCGCACTCCAAGTTACTGACCCAAGCACGCCGGTTGAACGATTCCCTATTTGCAGTTGTTTACCTCACTCTTTTATTCAAAATCCGTCCAATACAGCCCATCTCAGTGGGAACTTACACACAAAAGACCCTCACCAGCATGCTGACGGCACAGCTGCTCAGAGCAAGAAAGTTTCCGGCGCTTGCACCCGCACCTTGCATCACAACGACGAACACATTTGCATCCCATCCATCCTGAAATGACACCTCCTTGACGGCCTCGTCTTGTGTGTATAAGGTGAGCTTGCCCATTGGCAAATTCCAAGTCACGGCCAATGCGATGGGTCGATACTTGTTCCCTGGTGGAATCATCGAGAGAACTCTCAAACGGAAAGTCCTTCCACAGACGAAGTGACTGTTTCATCCCTGCTCTGACTGGAACCTGTTTGACCTGATCAAGGGTAAAATGGTCCTTTGCCATACCAGAACGTGTCACAACAGACAAGGAATATCTTTGACCAAAGCGGTGCTGATGTGTGTGCACCTTGAGCAGATAGGCCTCTGCATATTTGGGTTTGTTTCCGAGAACTGCCTGATGAGGAACTGGTATCAGCAACTGGGTACCACGTCTCAACTTCTTCAGGGTTGCCTCAATTCTCAAACAGTTTTGCTGTGACATCTTGGCCATGTACTCAGTGTTTGTGAGAATTGCCTCCTTGTGAACACGACTCACACGGATTGGCTGAAGACGTCTTACCTCGTCAAGAGTTTTGGCATGGCCCAGCTCAGGGTTCATTTTGAGATTGCCGTTGCGCACAGCACACATGCTCATATCATCATCGCTGTCCTCAGATCCACTGTCGTCGCCTCCACTCACCTCTCCGTCTCTGTCCTCACCTCCACTGTCGTCGTCGCCTCCACTCACCTCTCCGTCTCTGTCCTCACCTCCACTGTCGTCGTCGCCTCCACTCACCTCTCCGTCTCTGTCCTCACCTCCACTGTTCTCATCTTGCAAGGCAGACTGAACCACATCGGCGAATAGCAGTCCAGTGTTGCTTGTCATTTGCTGTCTGACATGGGACAGTTTCTTCCTGATTGCCTTCTCCAGATCTGGGTCTCTTCCAAAGAACAAGGCAGCCGGTTGTTGGTGAGTAGGACGAGACTTGGGATTGTTCATGGCATACATCATGTGTTCACAAATCTCCAAAGAGGTAACGTCTTCGGAGTCAGTGCTGTTCATGAGAAGACGTCAGAACCGTGTATGATCTATAAGCTGTGCTGTGGGGTAAGGATGGCAAGCTGATAAGAGTTGACCCCAATGATCAGGATGAGTTGTCCCCATGGAGAAGAAGGCTCTTCCCGAGAGAACGGCTGAACCCAGAGAGAGGGGGTTCCCGAGAGAGGGGGGTCTCAATGGAGACACTCGGCCCCGCTAAGGACAGACATCTAGTGATCTCCTTGGGAATCCTGATCTATATAGGGGTCCTTGCATCCCCCACCTGTTCTACGATCTATTACTATTGGCAATACATTATCCGTGTTCATCTACACTCCTGTAACTCCACTGAAGCTATAACCAGTTCTAAAGTGGTAGCACGTCTCCTGTGACGATCAAACAATTCAACCATCATGTACAGATTCAACAAAGCCACCATTCGCAACAGCGACCAGAAGCGCAAAGCCATTGAAAGCAACTCCAAGCTTGTCATCCAACTCATCAAAGTCCACCTCGACCAAGA
>JAKUBA010000113.1:0-11830 GCA_030563065.1 Petasospora veronae | reverse complement strand
GTGCTCCACCAGTGACAAAAAGATACTCACATGAATGGAATGGAAGTGATCTGGAGGACATGAGACATGAGCTGCTTGGAATCTTAGTAGACGGGATAGGTGCGACGATGAGAGCAGTGGATCAGCGTCTGGCCACACTGACCACTGGACCCGGTCGGTGTCGGATGGTACTCACTTCGAAGAGATATGGCTGGACTGGAAGGGAGAGAGAGGGGAGGTGGAGTGGGGCGTCTGGTACTGGGATCCTGTAGGTATGTTGGTAGTGGTCGGGGGTGAAAAGAGGAACAAGAGAGAGCAGTGGACCGACGTCTGGCCACATCGACCACTGGCCTCGTGCAGTTGAAAAGAGTACTCACTGATGTAGATGTAGATGTAGATGTAGATGTGTGATGAGTAGTATCTGGTGCTGATGTGTGATGTGTGATGGTTGTAGTTTGATTGTTTTCAAATCGGGGGATTGCTCTGGTTGCTTTGGTGACACAAAAACGACGATGGTGGTACAAAACCGGAAATAGTGGTCTGTATCGGCGTTCGAATCGGTTAAACCCGAGGCCGCGGGGAACCAGCCTGGGCTTGGTGGCCGGTGTGCAAAATGTGATTTCGCTGCTGTTTTCAGTCTGGGCGGCTAGCGGTGGTTTTCTGAAGTTTTAGTTGACATTTCATTGTTATCTTCTCAGAACATGCAACCAGCGCACGAGCTAGTTCTGTGGACAGGCCTTGTTATTGCAGGATGTATGCGGCTCGGCCATCAAAACGTGGATCAGGCTCTACTCTCGCTGTCAACGCGCGCTGTTGTCAGATTGATGAGAGTCGATGAGCGAGGTCTCCACGCCTTGGTCCATCTCTTAGGGTACGAGTCTTGATGAACTTGGGTCTCCCTCAGTGTCACTGCAGATAGATTCAAATACAGACTTCAAGTGCTCTATCTTTCTCGTAGTACTTTGCTAGGGCGGCTGTTGTGTACCAACTCTTCAGTTGCTCATGGGCGGAAACTTTGTTGTTCCGCGTAGAGCCATGGTAGTCAGAGAACGTCGACGTGGTGATTATCTTAATTTGTGTGATTGCGAGAGGATCTGGAGCTGTTGGGGACGTGTCGGGTGCATGGTGCGCTTGCCGCTGGGTTCTTCACTAAAGCCAGGGAGACCAATGCAGGGAACCTACTTGTAGCTTGTTATATATTGATAGTTCAGGGCCTGCTGTTCATTGAGAAGGCAGTATTACATATAAATGGCGCACTTGACCACTCTAGCAAGTCATTAGATGCTGTAGACGAGTCTGACGGGCTGCTAACTTATGTTCACTGCTAGCGAGGAAACCTACGTCAAACCTTCATAAACTATGGGGACAAGCTTGTTTTATTAGTGAGTGTGGTAACTACAACTAACCCTTCAGGGGTATACGTTTAAAGGACTTTGTGATCGGGACTGGCATCGAGCTAGCTGTGACATATACGGCTTGAGTCAATCAGTGGTCAAGTGGGAAAATGATACCATGGAACCGCAAAGCCCACCACGGCGGCTGTATTCTTCTTCTACTGGGTCACTCCATGAACCAGTAAGAGACTGATCTATAGATCCTTGTGCGTTTGTGATACATTCATAAATATCAACTTTCTTGTTAGCCGCTCCGCCTGCGCAATATGAATTCGCAGGCACAAGCTAACAACTCTTCCTTCTATCCCAACGCGATGGTAGGCGCCATTGCGGCTGGTGTCCAGTTGCACAGATCAATGCTTTAATCGCTCGAGCGCACATATATTTCACTCTGAAGAGTACAAACAGATGGATGCAATCGTCACAGCAGACTCATGGCGCTGCCGCTCTTCCTCCTCCAGAGATTCAGTGTGTGGTCTCCATGATGAGCTGAACATCAGCGATCTTGCTATATTCTCACTTGTTGGAGGTAGAGGCTACATGAAGTCCTTGCGACATCTGATAATCCACATGGCTTGTCCTGATACTGGTTTGATCCCATCCGTGGGCGTATAACCTGTGAATACATGTCATTGTCGGTGCTCTTTGTAATTCATAGGATACCCACCCAAATAGGCGCCGACACTGAGAGTATTCGAACACATCAGATCGTCTTCAGAAAGATCATCACTGATCACTGAGCCTTCTTCTATTGTATCAGTTGCTATATTTACCCTTGCCGCCGTGCTAGATTTCATATAGAATCGACTTGTGGCACTTAAGTACAACCAGTCTCTACCTAGGGCGGTTACAGAACAGAGATTGTAGGATTATAAGTTGTAGCCATATATGGATACCTCAAAACATCCAGTGTACAATCTCAGCTCTGGGGGTTGCTCCATGAACTGATGGATGTGACACGGTGTGAAACAGCTGGTGTTGGGGATGTGAACTCCTGTGTTTAGCAAAGGTCATAAATCGTCACTCATTGGATTCTGGCAACATGAACGGAGAGAAATTGGCACTAAAACTTTAGGGGCTCCTGGTAATTGCTCTAGTGAACCTGTATGTTGACGTCTATTGCGTACCCCTGGCAATCACCACAGCGGGTAAGATCCTGTTTGATGAAAGTGGATGAGCTGCTAAAAAGCCGGTTACTCCATTGCGGCTTAATTTCCAGTCATATTTATACTTGAGATCACAGTCTGCTAAACGAGATCTATACGAGCTGCACAGGCCATGAAAGTTTCAGGATATCTTCAAACCCTTTCAAAGATCATTCGACCGGCCACGCATGCCCTAGTTATACACGTCGTTCGTCTCCGTCTGTCGATGTGTATTTGTACCAAGTTCTAAATTCAATTTGAGTGCCGCCACTGCAGTAAGTCCGATAGCAAGATCCTAGTGCTCTGATATGTTGGTCTGAGAACAACAATTGCCGCCATGGAAGGAGATCATGAGTTGCTCTTCGTTCCAAGACGCTGTTGATATTTCTGACATCCAGGAGGATACAACGGTTTAGTAGGGACACTCAGTCTATCTATAAAGGACTTTCACGTGAATACGAACCGTTGTTGCTCTTCCCATTCCTCTTGTAGAAGTCGCTCGTAGGCCACGACGAGGCACAAGAACCACAAACGGACAACATGGATTGTTGGTCAGGGCGGCTACACCTAAAGTGGCATAAATCACTACCTAATAACACAAGTAATTGTATGGATGTCGTATGTGTCTGTCGCTTTCTCTGTTATTCGGCTTTGGTATGGCTAGGTATGTATGAGGGCAGCACTTTCCTCCACGCACACGGTATCAGCGGCCAAGGCGCTTAGCCCAAGATGCCTAAAACGTGACCTATATAGCTTTTAGTATCATTTTAGACAGTAATAGAAACAGATATATGTCGATTTTTGCGTTGCCGCTTCATTTGGAGCCGCTTATAAGGGCGATCCATCTTAGAGTCGTGCTCTCAGTACGGAGGCGAGCTCACTACAATTAGTGCAACCAAAAAGGAGATTCAACTATACTGTTAAGCACCTGGGAATTCAAATCCATTTGGAGGGCTCTGAGTTATCATTTGAAACATCATCACCAGTTAACGCCCTCAAACAAGTTCTCATCCTTGTCGTAGAATGAGCACATGAAGTTATACTCAACAGTGACCACATTTCCACCTTTGTCTCTCTTTACAACCACTTCCCTTTTGCGCTCAAGTACATTCACTGCGTCTATGCACTGCTTCCAGCCATCTTGCAGGACTCTCATGGATATTGGTGTGGAATGCATCTTCAAGACCTCCAACAGCTTCTCACGGGTGCGTCCTTGTACCGTTGGGATGTACTCGAACAACCCACCACAGACCTTCACTTTATCATACTTGCCAATCATATCTGCTACTTGAGCCTGCTGCTCTGAGAGATAGCTATAGCCGTGTGTACTATCAAGCTGGAAGAGGGCGTACACCTCTTGTTCCGGTACTGGCCTCTCCTTATTGCGAATGTACTCAACTGCCCTCAAGACAGCGTCGTCTTTGAGGAACGTGGTCTTGGTTTTGGATGGAGTAGGCTGGAGGCTCGGGTATGGTCCAAGTCCTCCCTCGGAAGCAAATCCAGGAACAGATTCTAGTTTGAAGGCTCTCATAGTGTCGATAGCTGCGTCGTTGCTGTTGTCGAACTCAGGTTCTATGGGTTCTAGGTGACGCTTGAACATCGTTGGTCAATACAGGGCAAGCTTCACAGACAGCAGGTTATCAGTGGGAATCAAGCGAGAGATAAGAAGAAGGATTCAGGAATGATACACGGTCCGGGGCAAGTGCTCCTCTTGGCCTCATGAATTGCGGGGATAAGCGAGATGAGAACGTTATCGAGCCCATAGTGCCACAGAACACCCGGACACCCGGACACCACCAAAACAAACAATTCCCTGCCAGGCTCCCCCTCTAAAAAATGGCCTGCGATGTCATAGCGCCACCGCCAGCTGAGCAACACAACCACAGCCCACACGCCCCACCATGAGCCGTGTCTTCAGGGTCCCCACAGGCCCTCTCTCGCAAACAAGACTGCTCACCACATCGATGAAGCCGCTGTTTCCCATGCGCTTCAAGCCGTCGTTGGTGCTTGCTCCATCTCGCCGCAGATTCCTGAGCAACGCACCACTGCTGATGTCGCCCGTGTCGCTGCACTACAACTCACGCATGGCAGCACAGAACAGCACGCGGTTGTTCTCGTTCATGTCGATCCCAAAGATCGTGGCAAAGGGCGCAAGAATCCCAGCGTATCTCGGTGGAAGTATGGCCGCGGCAGGGAGCTACATCGCGTACAAGGTGGAGGAGGCGTCGAGCTACACACAGGACAAGCTGGACAAGCTGAAAGACTTTGGAAGTGGCGTGGCGGACTTCATCAATGGGATCAACATTGGTGGCGGTGGATCAGGCTCAGGATCGGAAGGTGGTCCAGGCGGCCAGGGCGGCGGAGACGGTGGAGATGCCGCCACTGCAGTTGGAACCGCTGCTGCCATTGCCGGTGTGCTCGATGAGGAGGAGGACGACAGGGAGAAGGAGCAACTGATTGACCAGGAGGAAGAGCAGGAAGACGAGGAGGACGATTCCACCGATGATCAGATGCTGAACCTCACACGCCAGATGATCGAGATCCGCGCTCTCCTCCAAGAGATCGACCGTTCTTCAGACACACTCAAGCTTCCTTCCATTGTTGTCGTTGGATCACAGTCTTCTGGTAAGTCGTCTGTCCTTGAAGCCATCGTTGGACAGGAGTTCCTTCCAAAGGGATCTAACATGGTCACCCGTCGTCCTATTGAGCTCACGCTGATCAATACCCCACATACCGCAGCTGAGACGGCAGACTTCCCAGCACTCAAGATGTACAATCTCACAGACTTCCACGAAGTCCAGAAGATCCTGTTTGATCTCAACATGGCAGTCCCTGAGACCGACGCCATCTCTGCTGATCCTATCCAGCTCACCATCAGATCTCCAACGATCCCAGACTTGTCCTTGGTCGATCTTCCAGGTTACATCCAAGTTGAAGCAGCTGACCAGCCACCAGTGCTAAAGCAGAAGATCCGTGATGTCTGTGAGAAGTACCTGCAAGCTCCTAACGTTATCCTTGCCATCTCATCCGCTGATGTTGACTTGGCTAACAGTGCTGCCCTTAGAGCATCCAAGCTTGCCGACCCAAAGGGCGAGCGTACCATTGGTGTCATCACAAAGCTCGACCTTGTTGACCCATCTGTTGCCAGAGACATCTTGTTGAACAAGAAGTATCCACTCAAGATGGGCTACGTTGGTGTCATCACCAAGGCTCCAAGCAAGTCTTTGTTCCGCAAGGCCACTGGTCATGATTCGTTTGTGGCACAGCAGAACTTTGAGTACACCTACTTGAAGTCACACAAGCCAGACTTTGCAGAGTGCAGTGTTTCTACACGTACGTTGAAGAAGAGATTGATCAAGGTTTTGGAGCGCACAATGTCTATGTCGCTTGCTCCAACTTCTGTGCTTGTGCAGCAGGAGCTTGACGAGACGGCGTACAAGTTCAAGGTTGAGTTCAACGATCGTCATTTGACACCAAAGACATACCTTGCTGAGAATGTTGATGCCCTCAAGCTTGCCATCAAGGAGTTCAATGAGCATTTCGGAAGATCTGAGCTCAAGTCTATCCTGAGGGCCGAGTTGGACCAGAAGGTGCTGGATTTGCTTGCTGCTAGATACTGGAACAAGGCTGGTGACAAGTACGCCGACACCAAGGTTTTGATCAAGAACTTGGAGGAGCTGAACGAGTTGAAGAAGGAGGATGGCTACTGGTCCAAGAAACTCGAGCTTGCCACTTCATCCTTGACCAAGCTCGGTGTTGGTCGTCTTTCCACATCTCTCATCGCCAATGCCCTTCTTGACGAAGTTGACAACATTGTTGACCAGACCCAGTTGAAGAACCATCCATTGGCCAAGGAAGCAGTCAAGGAGGCCGCTCAATCCGTGCTCAACGCGCGCTACGCATCGACTGCTGATCAAGTGGAGAACTGCATCAAGCCATACAAGTACGAAGTTGACGTTGAGGACCGTGAATGGACGGTGTCGCGTGACCACTCTGCACAGTTGATCAAGCAGGAGTTGACACAGGTGACTGATGCGTTCCAGTCATTGAAGGCGTCGATTGGTGGACGTAAGCTGACACAAGTTATGACGTACTTGGAGGAAGGTGGCAAGTCAAATGAGGAGACGGTTGGGTTCTCACAGGTGTTGTTGAACCGTGGAAGAGAGGCGTTGTTCCTCAGAGACCGTCAGACGATCCTGGGACTCAGATTGAAGGCACTCAAGTCCAATGGGTGTAAGGGGAAGGAGAACAAGTACAAGTGCCCTGAAGTGTTCTTGAACGTTGTGAATGAGAAACTGACCACAACGGCTGTGCTGTTCTTGAATGTCGAGCTGTTGACAGACTTCTTCTACAAGTTCCCACGTGAGTTGGATGCCAAGTTGACACAGAACTTGACAGAGGAGCAGGTTGAGCAGTTTGCTAAGGAGGATCCAAAGGTGAAGAGACATGTTGAGCTTCAGCAGCGCAAGGAGTTGTTGGAGCTGGTGATCTCGAAGATTGATGGGATTCTTGCGTTCCAGCGGAACAAGACTGCCATGACTGCTCCTCCTTCAAGGTCCACGAGGTTTGGGAGATAGTCTGTTTGGGATGTTGTGACGTTTTCTGATGGGTAATGACTGATTTTCTTTCTTTCTTGGTGTTATACATACTTTTCTTGCTTATACATATACTGATCTACGACCGATAGTAAAGCTTTTTTGGTGTGTTCATTAGGTTTCATGGCGGTGCTTGGAACCGATCCTGTGTGTAATCTCGAAAGAGCTATAGTACAAAACACGTCTCTCTTTCTCTCTCTTCTTCGTTCTCTCGTTCCCTTTTCATCTTCACTCTCCAAATCCTCGGCTTAGTCGTGGATGGTCTCCTTCTTCTCCAATGGGTTGTATCTGAGGAACTTCTCAATCAGATCAACGTGTGTGAGGATCATTCTTCTGCAGCAGTATCTCTTGAGTTTGAGCTTGTCGAGGGCCTGACCTTCGGTGTTCTCCTCCTCGAGAAGCTCGATGTATGGCTCCCACTTGTCACCGACAACCTGTTGTGTTGTTAGTTGGATGTTCCTTGTTGTTGATGATGATGTTATCTAAAGCACACCGCAGCACAACCAATAATAGGCGCACCGGATCGCTTCAAAAACCACCACACTCCCTCAGTGACATACCTTTCCACACGAGAAACAACGAACTGGCACAATCATAGCTGTTTATCCTGTTCCCCTTCAAACCGACCCTTTCAAGAGCTTTCATCACGCCTCCCGAAGAATTTTCCTGAGGCCCAGAGAACAGATTCGCGAAAAAACCGCGAACCGATCGATATGCTGCCCGGTACCAGCCTCGCGCCTAAATAAAAAATTTCAAGGCCGATGAGCCCTTGACATTGGCCTCCAAACCGCTTGTTTTCCCTCCTTTGTACGGCCTTTCACACTAAAGGAATGTCCACAGACGAGTACAAGACATCGCTGATTGGCGGAGGTCAGCCACTGCGCAACTCCCAGCTTCTGTGCGCGGACGGGCTCCATCTCGTCGTGCCGTTCAACAACCAGCTCAGAGTCTACCTCCTCACCACACGCCAATGTGTGCGTTCCTTGAAGTTCACGTCGGGCAATGGACTCAGCATGGATGGACTAGTAGGACTGAAGCAGGATGACAATGACAACCTCGTGTGGGCCTTTTTGTCCTCTGGTGAGGCTGTTCTTGTCAACTGGCGTGAGAAGGTTGAGCCCATCGTGAAGACCATCAGACTTCCGTTGGCCAAGGACGACGCTGTGCTCCAAGTTGTGTCATTCAACTCTTCATCAGTGACTCTATTGACAGGCAAGAAGTCAGACAACCCACACACGAGATCATTGGTTCGCTACGACTTGGAAACACTCGAAGCTTCTACTCTTTCCACCGTCAAGTCCTCGGTCCTCTTCTCTGTCTCTAACGACGCCCAAAACATTGCATTCCTCACCAAGCCAGGTGACGGTACCACCCAAGTCATCACTCTCAATACTGAGTCTGGAAGTAAGACCACAGTTCCATTCCCTTACAAAACACACATCACTGCCATTGCCCTGGCCAACGACGGCACAGTGGCACTCGGAGCACAGTCCGGAGTCATCCAGCTCTTATTCCCAGACACATCCATGCGTGCATTGAAATGGCACATTGACAGCGTCAAGTCCCTGTCATTCTCCAACGATGGGAGATACTTGCTCTCGGGAGGTGTTGAGCGTGTGCTGGTCTTCTGGCAGCTCGACACCGAGAAGCAGCAGTTCCTCCCACGTCTTGGTGGTGAGATCTCAGACATCAGATGTTCCGTTGACGAACTATACATGGTCACATTGCGTCTGGATGCCGAGAATGAGCAGTATGAGCTCGTTGTTCTCTCATCTACAGACCTCCAGTCCCGTTTGGCTGTGAGTGGTCCTCGTCAGGTGTTCACAACCCCGCTGTCTGCTATGAAGAAGGTGCAGAAGATTTATGAGAAGAACGACACTTTGGATGTGCAGAGACTCAAGTATGACTTCACAACACAGGTCGCACTCCATCCAACGTCTAAGCAGATGTACTTGGTCCATGGTGCTCACTTGCAGGTGTTTGACGTGCACAAGAGTGAACAGGCTTTCATCCAGAAGATCACGGATACGTTGCAGACCGGTAAGGTGAGATCTGAGACGAAGCTGCTTGATCCAGAGGTGAAACGTTTTGCATTCAGTGCTGATGGTAAGTGGCTCACAACAGTGGAGGAGCATCTCCATGGTGAGATTGATAACTTGCTGTCACAGAACGACTTGGTCTGTGTGCTCAAGGTGTGGAAGTTCGTTGAGACACAGAAGCACGCTACAGCTACGTCATCATGGGAACTCATCACAAAGATTGTCAACCCACACGGTGTTGGTGTTGCTGTTTCCTCACTCATTGCAGCCCCTGCTGCCCACAACGGACCTGCCTTCCTCTCCGCAGACGACAATGGTGGTGTTCGTCTCTGGCGCCAACAGCCTGCCTCTTCAGCATGGTCCCTCCGCAAGCTCAAACCATCCACCAGTCTCAAGTCCACCGCAGTCTCACTCGCATGGTCACCAGATTCATCACTCATCTTCCTCGGACTTGACGACACACTCACCACACTTGACACATCCACGTTCGAAGAACTCCCAACCGGACTCACACGCATTGCCGGATCCACCATCCGCTCACTTGCCGTGATAGGCACAACACTTGTCATCCTCACATCCAGAGCACTCAAGACGATCAACCTGCTCACATTGGAGGAGACGCTCGTTGTTGCCACCCACGCACCAAAGAACGCATCCAACCTCCTGGCCATCAATCACACACGCGGGACCCTCGCACTCGCAGTGAACTACTACAACAGACAGGCGAAGCAGTGTGCATCCAAGATCTTTGTGTTTACCCCGGGGACATTGCAGCCCGTATACGTGTCCTCGCACGACACATACATCTCCTCCCTCGTGTGTCACGATGACGAGTTGTTGTTCCTTGATGCACAGTCCAGAATTGGAGTCGTGACATCATCGACACTAGACAGAGATGAGACGGAGGAGTACGAGTACGAGCAGGAGATGCGTGTGCTGCTTGCCCAGGCAGAGGCATCTGCTAGTGTGGTGAAGATGAATGGAAAGGGCGTGGACAATGCTGACGAGATCAATGGGCACAATCCGCTGGATGTCAACTCGTTTGCAAGATTGTTTGAGAGCATTGGAACGATCAGACTTGAGACGCTGTTTGAGAGGGTGTTGCAGGTGGTGGAGTGATTGTAATAGAATGTCTCTATTGTTTACCTAAGCTATAAGTGCTGCTCTAGAGGCCGTCGCGCTAAGTATAAAAAGGGCGGAGAAGCGAATTTTCAATTCTTAACTCTTAACCAACAACCAAGACCGCCCGAAGGATTTTCAGTGCGTGTATTCTCGCCTTTAATCCAGCTTTTGGAACCCTCTTATTTTCTACCAGTGTCCAGTGATTGGTGAACTTACCGTCTTACGTTTGCACGCGATTGTTGAAGAATAAGCTGGTGCACGCTATCGAATGCTCCAGTGTTGGTTGAGCTAGACCTGTCGCCTGTCCATCGGGTGAGCTCTCTCTCTCAACGGTGTGAGCATCCACGTCGCTGTCTCTTGTTCGTCTGTTTACCGGATTGCTACTGCCAACTGGGAACGTGAATACACAGAGATCTCTGACAGATGAAGAACGTAGCTCGAGTGTGTAAAAGTCAGACGTTTGTTGTTGGGCGTGTTTGGTGTTGGGTGACTCCCCTGACACGGCGGCAAAAATCAACCCTACCAATTATACTTGAACACCAGGCGCTCGGGCGAAGAACCTAGAAAGGAAAGGAAAAGGCGGAGCCGTGAATACGAAGAGGAACATGGGTCGGTCTTGACAAGTACCGACATGGATTCACGGCAGGATCATCAGTTTTGTCACTGTTCAGAATGTTTCATGAAGGGTAAAGCGCCGGCGCTACTGGTTCACCCTGCTCTCGATCAAAGAAAGCGGTGTGACTGTGCCTCTGCAAGCTCTACCAACGAGGCGTCTACTTTAAGAAGCAGCTGGGCTGTCTCCAGACACACACTCGCTCTTATACACCAGACATCAACAATCAAAACACACCTGTAGTACACTTCTTGGAGCTGGATCTCGGCGGCTCCATCTCGACACGCCCGTCAACACAGCGGCAGCGGCAACAGGTACCCCAACAGGTTTCAAAACAGATTTGCGATGATGGATAGCTCTACACATGTATCAGGGATATCTCGATGAACCACTATACTGAAACCGCCCTGTACAAAGGAGCCCGTGGTACAACGGCTGACGCGTCAGCTTCTACGGATCTGGAAAGATGGATGAACATCGTGTCATTCCAATCACAAGCACGTATGGCAACAGGTCATAGAACGTTCAACGGTTGGACCCAGCCACCACCGCTTGTACTCGTGATCAAAGAACTGGACATGGTGTCAGTAGGACGGCACTGATCCAAGCGTCTGGAGACTCTCAGCGGTCAGCGCTTATCGCTTATCGTCCTCGGCTCCATAGCTGACAGCTCACCTTGGGTTTTGAAGGCAGGGAGCGTTCTATAGAGGAGCAACTTATCCCACGCCCGCAAACTGTCAGTTGACCGTCTGTCTCGATGTGTGCGGTCTAACAATCAAATAGGCCAGGCTGTGGAAGGAATCGGGAATCCGGCCTAATAAGTTGTTCTTTGCTCGGATATCAAGATGAAAGTAGAATCACAAGATATCAGAATAAGTTTGGCTGAGAAGCTTAGCTTAGGATGTAGAACACGTAGGTAACAAGATAATGAGATAATTCACTC
>JAKUBA010000112.1:0-12633 GCA_030563065.1 Petasospora veronae | reverse complement strand
CAGCCAAGTCGATGAGTTGGAGTGTGTAGATCTGAGACCGTCAAAACCTCTGACGCGTGCCCACTCTCTCCAAAAGGTAAACAAAACGCGTCAAATCTAAGGTTGATTGCTATCAATTGGTAGCTGGGAGCTTAATAGAACCTTCTCGAATGAACACAGTGCTCAATTGTACGCCTCAATCAGTCGAGAAGGCGAGTAAATCTCAGTACGTCGGGACCTCTGGCACGTCCCATTCTCTCTGAAAGGTAAACAAACGCCTTGAATATGAGGTTGATTGCTATCAAATCATCGCTGGGAGGTTCATGGAGCATTCTGGAATGAGTACAGTGCTCAATTGTACGCTCGAGATCACAATTTCCCGTGTAGATCTGAGACCTTTGCGGAGTTGGGAGCTGCACGCGATCCTTTCCCAAATAGTTTGCCACCCTTTCTATATAACTAGACGCGTCAGAAGCCATTGATTTACTATACACTATCACCCCCTTGTCCACTTCATAACCTCACCCTCTCTCACCCTCTCTCTCTCTCTCTCGTGTCCACTCCCCAAAGTGCTTTCCACTTCACCATGGAGCTCTTCACTTCAAGCCCATCGGCATCCCTCAAGCCAAGGCCAGCACCTGAAGACTCACGCAAGAGAATGAACCCAATGGATGCTTCTCCCTCAGCCATCATCGAGAACTTCTGTGAAACCTACGACTATGTCAACGAGACTCGCAGAGTCAATGTGAAGACAGATCTGGTACAGTTCTTCCAGGGAAACAACGACCAGAGACCTCCGTTCATCGATCAATCAGACTCGTCATACTTTGAGAGTCTCCTCGGTACAGTCTACATCACCACAGATGTTTTACGCAAGATCAGAATTGGTGTGCACAAGACTTTACCTCTTATTGTTCTGTTTGTTGGTACAGATTCAGTCTGTGTCACCGGTAGTGGCCTCACAAAGTTCTACAAGAAGCTATCGGTTGTACCATACTTCAAGCATTGGTGTCAATCATGTTCACTTGACAGCTTCATCAAGGAGGTCCACGCTCTTTGGCCATTGAACCCACAGGACAACACTCTCAAGAGACTGAAGCTGAGTCCAGAGATGGTGCTCTCTGATGAGAGCAATGATGAACAGTGCTACTTCTCAGGTGGAGACACTGCGATCCCAGGAGTTCAGCTACTCAGAGGATTCCTGTGTCCTGACCACTCTTGTGGCATTGTCTTGGACCGTTGTTCAAGACTTTTCGAGCACATGCAAACAAGAAACGCAGTAACTCACAAGTACTGCTCATTGATTCCATCAAGTGAGGAACTTGACGTGATTGCGAAGGCAAAGCAATCAGAATCTGGTACATGGCGTGACCAGTTTGCTGAGTTGATGGCACAAACACAGAGAAGATCCACCGGTTCAGATGTGTCCTTGTCCGCCCCAGATGAGGTCAAGCTTGGTGAGTGTTGGTTCCACAGCTTTTACCGTCCAGCCAACAGAGGCCCAGCTTTTGACAACCAAAGAGTATCAGTGGTCGTTCCCAGATTCACACCAGAGCAATGGAGAAATCGGGAGGTGAAGCCACCCATTACAAAGCAGGCCAAGAAGACTCCAGTGCACAAGGCTCGCGATGAGACCGCCATGAAGGACGCTGTGGTGTACAAGGGCGTTGTGATTGACCTCAGCAACAACGGCCCTGGTCTCAAGGGCAATGATCCATTCTCAAGGGGTGACATCACATTGAGCATTCGCCGTGAGCTCATTGACTTGGGTGACTTTGGTGACTATACGGCCCTTGTTGTTGGGCCCGAGATGAGGGATGTTCTCGCTGCTCTGATCATCGCCCAGGACTCGCTGGTTCATTTGTTCCAGCAACAGAACCAACTGAAGATGAAGAACGCACCACTGGCTGCAACGACCACAACTGCAGAGACTTACGAGAGATATGCGAAGAACCTCTCTTCACTGCTGATGACATGTCTCTACATTTCGCGCGCGGAACTTTGGACACAGCAAGACTTTTTCCGCATCACGGGAACAAAGCTCAAGCTGCCAGTCCTCAAGTCGAAGCTGCAACGCATACTGGTCTTCGACCCAGTCACTTCCAAGAAGTTCCAAGAGATCTACTCAGCCTTGCTCAAGATTGTCAACTCGGCCCGCAGAGAGGGCACGGTCTACCCAGATGTTGTCGCTGCAGTATCAGCAAACAACGCCATCAAGCTCTCCCTGAACACCCACATCAACCCCACCACAGAGGAGTCGGAGTCAATTGCCACACAGCTGAAGCTACTCAATGAGCACAGTGGTATCATCAATCTCATCTACAACATCCTCACAGAGATACTCGAGACCCCTGTCAAGGGTGTATCCGACTTCACCGCTGATAATGAGGAGAAAATGACTAGGGCTGCAAATGACCTTAACGACGACGAGATCTTGAAACGTCCAGACCATGACGATGATGATGATGATGACGACAACTCCAACAACCTGGCACAGCAGCTGTTTGCAGCACAGGCCAATACTGTTCCCACTTCGAACACAACTGGTATGAGCTTGAGAGCTTTGCTGAATGCCTCAAAGTTGACAACCAAGACCAAACACGTTGTTGAATCATCGTCACCACATCCCTCAGCTGCCTTTGCCTACGGAGAGACTCGGAATCCGCTGACTGTGGCAATCATCCGCCAAAACATGAACGAGCAGACTGTCCTGACTGCATCGAACAGAGGCAAAATCATCAGTCTGCTATACGCCACTACCAAGAACTTGTACCTCTACCAAGTCATCACCACTGACAACCTTGGCTTACAAGCGCCTGCCTTGTTTTGCGGCTTCAAACGTCACAATAACGACACCGGAGTCGTCCGTCCCCGTTGTGGCTTTGGGCAAGAGCATGTTGGGCTTGCAATCCTAATGCTCAAAGTGGGAACCAACCAGGTCATTGACCACACCAGAACCACCACTGTGAGATGCAAGTTCAATCACATCGAATTCTGCGTTGAGATTGAAAGGTTGAAGGAGCAAAACTTGGAGTACAAGCTCTCTCATACCATGTTGGGTCGTTCGCTAAGAGAGTCCAAGGAGAGACTGAAAGAAGACCTATCCCACTTCTTCAACTTCAAGTCATGGGACGACATGGTTGGAACACCAGGAACCCTCAAGAAGAACTTGGCGGAGTACATTGATCTGGAACGCAGTGATCCAACCACACCGTTGTTCAAAGACAACAAGTTGGCCAGAACCATCATCAACAACTTGAGCAAATGCCACAACTCACCATCGTACTGGCATGAATGGTTCACAAACCACAAGAAGTATCTTCTCGAATTTCTTGCTATTCTACAGCTGTCCAATGGAGCACTGTTTCTCAGAGCTTCGGAGATTCACGGCCAAAGAACTTACCAGTTCAACAACAATGACAAGCACCAGATAACCTTCTTTGCCAAACACAGTTGCTTTGTTGTCTCCAACTCCACTCAGAAGTCGCATAGAGTGCGCAAATCACAAGGCCATACATGTCTCATCTCCTTTGACATTGACCTTTTTGTCATCATCTTTGCAGTTCTTCAAAGAGTCTACGCTGAAGTTGTAACTTGTCGCTCTTCATGGACGCCAGCTGTCACGCCAGACTACATTCAAGGTCAAGTGAGAAAGCTGTTGATGAAGATGGTTGTTTACGGGAGCAATGGCCACGTCCCATACCACGCCTTCAGACGTCACTTCCTCACAGTTGTCTACAAGACCGCTGGATTCATGTCTTCAGGGAAAAGACCCTCTTACACAGAGCTTCGCCACGCAATGGCACAGCTATCAGAAGCTGCATCAGACCCGACTAAGATCTTCAAGGGAGTTGTTGAGGGACAATCGTCCATCATCTTCAACCACACCCAACAGGTTCACGACTCATCCTACTTGAAGGACATCGGAGACGTTGGAGCAGTCAGTGACATTGCATTGAAGTTTGCCCTGGTATTCAACAAAGTGTTTGCCAATCTCATCAACAACCCACAAGCAATCCAAGAGATCAAGAAGGATCTTGGATATACTGGCCCTGAGACGGCTGAGTCCACGCGTATGGGTGATTTGATCTCTCACAATGGTTCTACAACTGCCAACACATCCACTAACCGTATGTGAGGGCAATATATAGCTGTTGCTAATACAGATGCTAGATTGATATGATCCTCTTAAACACCGCTGTGTTGTACTGCCAGAATATGCTAAGCTATACGACAAGCACTTGGAAGAACTTGAGAGTCTCTTGGATACCATTGGTGTAGTTTAATAACCAATAGAAAGCGCCTGCGCGCTTGACACCGGCTGACTTGGTTGTAGAACCCTGACATGATCTCTCTCTCTCTCTCTCTCTCTCTCTCTCTCTCTCTCTCCCTCTGTGTGTGTGTGTGTGATAGCCAACACCACACCCATTCCTGGACCAGACTCAACCTGAACTGGCCAGGGTACGTCAGGCGGTTGGTGCGTAATGATCAAATGTGAGTGTCTCCAACGTGCGAGACAGATGGAGATGGTGGTGACGATAGTAAGCATTGGCTTGTAGACAAGCTCAACCTCTGTGAAGAGAGCAAGACCAAGGTAAACGAAGAGGAAGTTCTCACAAGGTCTGGCAAGAAGCTGGAAGATGTGCTTTGTGGAAATCTGTGTTCTTGTCGACATGTTGTAGTGTGCGTAGTGCTTGAGTGTGATACCGCAGAAGAGCAACGAGACGATACGGACAGACATGTGACAGCCGTTGGAGAAGAAGTAGGACTCGTACGCAATGAGCAGTACGATACAGCTCTCGATCTGTGGGTATCTTCTGATGTGAGTGTGCTTCAAGATCAACACTCAAATGATACCAATGGCAACACCAATGAGAAGAGAGATGGTGAACGTCATCAAGAAGAGGCCAACGCCCTCAAAGAACGAGCCAATGTGAGCTTCTCTGTCGTGGAACTGCTGACAAGTCTCAAACATGACAATAGAGATGGCATCATTGAGAAGAGATTCACCAAAAATGATGGTGTAAAGCTTTGGATCAACCTTGTAAGCGTTGAAGATGGACAAAATGGTTATTGGGTCAGTAGCGGAGAGAGTTGCACCAACGGAAAGCGCATCAACCAAAGAACTCTGGATGCAAGACCAAGGGAGGTCCAGATGTACAAAGCACCAAGGACACAAGCACTGATGAACGTACTTGGAATGGCAAAGAGCAGAATCTGTGTGTGTGTGTGTTGTGATCAAAGGTGAGTGCTTGTGTGGGGTCAGTCGGAGAAGGTGGGGAATCGAGTCAACTCCAGCAGATGCAGTAGGTTGATGAAGGCAGCTCCAGTAGATGTAGTAGGTTGATGGTAGACGAGATGGATCTTGGGTCTAGAGACGCCTGACACATGATATTTGTCGTTGATCTTGGTCACTCTTTGTCTCCAAAGTGGGTGTTATCGATGTTGTCGACTGTCATTTTCGTGTGTGCCGCCATCCAGCCTAGCGCGAAAATTTCCTGTTGAGCTTATCTCACTGAAGACTGAAGACCACTCTATCCGGTGTCTCTCTGTTTAACAACGAGCTGATCTTACACCCCTAAGAGACGATGTCAAGTCCCAAGAGGAGTCTTCAGCACATGGCCATTGCTCTACGGCATGTGTGTGTCTCTCATCATACCTTCTGATCACACCTTCGCTCCACGCTCCACATGACCTACCATCACCTCACAACACCAAGCATCAACACCAAACATCAACGTACATAGATTTCAATACACATGGAGTCAGATCCCTTCATTATCCTGTATCCTCCGCTTCACATCGACTCCCCGGCCCATATATCCAACTCTCCTGACTATAAAAAGGCCCGTCAACTCCAAACAAATTCTCACCTTCCCTTCCACCCTCCCTCTTTCCCCCCATACAACCAATGCCAGCTCCATCAACACCGCCAATCACCAAGCTCCCGCGTCTTCTCTCACGTGCTGAGCACCTTGAGCTCGAAAGAGATTACAAGGCGGAGCTCGAGGCCCGTGGGCTTGTCTACGTGCCATCCATCGACAACGCATCCACCGACTTTGAATCCACTGATGGTTACGACTCTGAATCCACTGATGGTTACGACTCTGAATCCACTGATGGTTACGACTCTGAATCCACTGATGAGTACGACTCCGCAGACTCTGTTGAGTATGACTCTGTTGACGAGATGACAGACGATGAACGCGTCAAGCTCAAGCTCAAGGAGGAGATGGGACCCTTCTACAACTACTTGTTCCGCGGCGACTACTCTTCAGACTCCACTGAGGTCGACTCAGACACCACTGAGATCCACACAGACACCACTGAGGTCATTCCAGACACCACTGAGGTCATCCCAGACACCACTGACGACAAGACTGGCGATGCTGGCATCAAGGTCAAGGTTGAGATGGGCGCTTAGGTTCAAGGTTTTGGGTATACTTGGGCTAAGTATATATTTGCATGGCTAATCACCACTCTGGTCAGAGTTTCTCTTTGTTGATGTAGTTAAAATAGCCATCTTGGAAGCGCCTACGCGCTTTGAAGCCCGGCTTGCCCTGGAACCCTGGCGTACATCCTCCACCTACAGACCAGCTACGAACTCATAAACACTGTAGAAGTCCAATATTGGCCTAGACATACCAATTGCCTCACCAACACACCTTTGGAGAACGGACATGGTGTAAGGGGGAATGGTGTACGGGGGAATGGTGTACAGCGAGGGATGGTGTACGGGGAGACTGCTTTGACCCCTACACCAACAAACCACAATATCCAGCGTAATCTCACACGACAAGTGTGTTCATAGACCTCGCATCCACCATATCAGACCTTAAAATGGGTTGTTCTGCGCCGCTCAACGGTGTAATTGTGATCCATTGTACACACTGAATAGCCGCTGAACCTCTAGCACTGTGGGTCGCTCTACCGTCAACACCACACACTCAAACAGCACCTGCAGCGTATCAACAAGCTTCTTTAAACCCAGTATCATCACGTATCGCCCTTGGACTCAAGGATAGCACGAGATGTGGGACTTGCCGCCGTGTCTCAATCGTCAAACCCCCCTCAGTGTCTCCTCATGGACCTGGAAGCTCACATCTTGATCTGGACTCCTTGTACACTGAACTCCTTGTACACGGGACTGGAATGGAATGTGTGTCCACTCTGAAGAAACCAGTCTTAGCACGACTTGTTCAGATGATGGCCACGTGGATGATCTCGGAGGTGTTGCTCTCAGTGAGTGGCGTTGGAGCATCAGACTTCTTGACAGACGGTGGACAATGGAGTGTCGGGCAGATGGATGCCTTGGAACATTGAAGGAAAGAACGAGAACATTGAAGGAGAGGACGAGAATAGCTCTGAGTGACAGGCCTTGTGGAGCTGAGCGTGAGGTGTAAAGGGGAGGGATGGTCCAGCTTATCGTCCAAATTTCTTAGAGCGCGCATGGGCAATGGCACACAAAGACAATGGAGGATCACTACTCCACCAATATTGAAGCTACAGATGTATAACCTGTTGAAGGGAGCCTTACAAGATCTATCCATAGAGACCTTGTGCTACCATGGCCTGGCCCCCCACTGATGCTGCCTGCGCAGCAAGATTGACTGGACCAAGCGCTGGGGGTTACCCGCCATTTCGCTGAGAGAAACTTTGAAGGCAGCCAGAGCCAACTACCCACCAAGACAGGCTCTCTACTCCACTTTCCGACAAGCACACTCACTATCTGGGCCCACCACGTCTTATTGGCATCAGCTTGCCCTGTGCCTGCTGTTCACCAGGTATGACACTATGAAGACTGGACGGGAGGCCAGCACGACCATCAGCACTTCACACGCTCTCCACCCCACACCAGAAGGGAGATACAACCACCTACGACCATGTATCATGAAGACATTGGTATGATCTAGCTCTTTGGATGCTACTGTCAAGTGGCTCGCCCCTCTTCCATGGCAGCCCAGAATGAGCACTCACGCTCCACACGTCCTCTACACACACACACGAGCTCAGCTACAGGTGCCTACGACCACGAGACTATCAAGACATTGACTCAATCATCTACCTTTGTTGACTGGTCTGAGCCATCTTCACTTGAGATCGAGAACTTACACGTCAAATCTCCAGGCTCCCATCCACACCTCTCTGACGAGCATCCCATCAACATCTTGAATCTGTGAGCTCATGACTCCACCACCGACCATTCAAGCTCGACACATGCTCTACACACAGATACAACTACCTACGACCACAGGACTAAGAAGGCATTGGCTTGATATTGCTACTGACCAGGTCTGGCTCCCTTGAGACACTTATTGAGCTGTCGACCTTGAGATCTCAAGACGACCGTACACACTCCACACAAGCTCTACAGACTACATCCACATATGACCACGGAGAGCCTTGATCTCGCTCTTTGACCAGTTTTGGCACGTCTCGAGGATGGAACTCGCTGAGCTGTCCACGGCCCCTGTTCCCTCTCCACGCACCATCTACAACAACCACACGATGGCATTGAAGTACGACATCTTGCCATGGCTTCTACCCAGTGCTACCGAAGCTAAGTGGATATATAGTTCACAGGTGTGAGCTTTGTTTACTCTGGACTCTCCAGCAATACACACTTTGTTTGGCCATTCGAGGCAGTAGAAGGAGGGATGGTGTTCGGGGGTTGGCGCTAGGGAGATGGCGCTAGGGAGATGGCGCTAGGGAGATGGCGCTAGGGAGATGGTGCTAAGTAGATATGGCATGGATTGAGCTGATACACCAATACACAACCATTTCAAGTGTGGTTTAAGACGAGCGCCTGTATACTCATAGACCTCTAATACACTATCATTCACACTCTTTTTGACTATTCCGCCTGGCTGAAGGGGGGATGGTGTTCGGGAGATGATGTATGGGACGATGCCATCAGGTGTTTTGACCTTTTAGACCAACAAAAAACAAGATTCAGGATACTATAACCCCATGAGGGTGTTTATAGACCTCTAATCCACTACTACTGCTCGCTTTGGACCATTCCACCTGGTTGAAGGGGGGATGGTGTCCGGGATGGATGCTGTGAGGGAGGCTTTTCATCCTATTTGGAGCTTTTACACCAACAAACAACAACATTCAAGGTAGTCTATCACGATCAGGTTGTTTATAGACCCCAAATACACTATTCCTGATATCTTTTGACTATTCCACCTGGCTGTAGGGGGGATGGTGTTCGGGATAGATGCTGTGAGGGAGCCATTTCATCCTATTTTGACCTTCTACACCAACAAACAACAACTTTCAGGGTGAACTAATACCATCAAGTTGTTCATAAACCTCAATTACCCCATACAAGAGCTTAACATTGAACATTTATCAGCCCCTAACTACCTAATTGTCGCCTATGGTACCCAGAGACCCATCACTCCACAACACCAACCTCATTTGGCAGACCCAAAACTACTTATACCTACTATTTAAACCATTCTGAACAAATCTTCAATACAAAGTTGGTCTCTATCTATCAAACACCACTGACCAGCCGCCATTACACCCGAACTCAACGGTCGCATGGCTCCGTCTACACCAACTACTACAAGTCTAATCGCACAAGACTATCAACAGACTACCTAAACCCCAACCTCATATTCACACATCAAACTTGTACTCAAGTTGTGACATCTGAAATCAATCCTGGTAGACACCAAACATCCCACACTCTCCAACTGGTCACGAACACCAAAACTCTCAGACCTTCGTCTGGACTCCTTGTAGACGTAGCTCACCATGACTGCAACTCTCCTGGGTCAACAGCGTGTCAACTTCATACAATGGACAACGGTGACATCCATCAGACTCCAAGATCATGCCAGCCGTAGACCGATCCAGGCACATCAACAGACTCCAAATCTCCACTGGCCTTGATCTGCTCACCTCTCCTGCACACAATGTCCAAGTTCAGGGTGAGAACACCACGTTGTAGACCACACTCCAATACCAAAGTCTTCAACTTGATACAATGGACAACGGTGGCATCCAACAGACTCCAAGATCATGCTAGACTTGTCCTCGATGAAGAAGATGTAGAACCATCCCACTGGACTTCTTGTAGACGTAGCTCACCATGACTCTCGTGGATGATCTCTCCATGGCGGAAGTCAAAGGCCTGTGGTGGCGGTGGCGAGTAGAGGGACATCCATGATGCCAGACTTGTCCTCAAATGTTGTAGACGTAGAACCATCCCACTGGACCTCCTTGTAGACGTAGCTCACCATGACTCTCGTGGATGGTCTCTCCATGGCCGGAAGTCAAAGGCCTGTGGTGACGGTGGCGAGTAGAGGGACATCCATGATGCCAGACTTGTCCTCAAATGCTGTAGATGTAGAACCATCCCACTGGACTTCTTGTAGACGTAGCTGACCATGACTCTCGTGGCTGATCCCTCCATGGCAGAAGTCAAAGGCCTGTGGTGGCAACCAAAGGGTCATCCAAGATCGTGCCAGACTTGTCCTCGATGATCTCCACTGGACTTCTTGTAGACGTAGCTCACCATGACTCTGGTAGAATGATCGCTCCATGGCGGGAGTCAAAGGCCTGGCGAGCAGACGGACATCCATGATGCTAGACTTGTCCTCGATTGTCACCAAATCTCCACTGGACCTCCGTGTAGACGTAGCTCACCATGGCTCTCGTGGATGATCTCTCCATCGTGGGAGTCAAAGGCCTGTAGTGGAGGTGGCGGGCAGACGGACATCCAAGATCGTGCCAGTCTTGTCCTCGATGGTCTCCAAATCTCCACTGGACCTCCGTGTAGACGTAGCTCACCATGACTCTCGTGGCTGATCGCTCCATGGCCGGGAGTCAAAGGCCTGTGGTGGTGGAGGTGGCGAGCTGAGGGACATCCATGATGCCAGACTTGTCCTCGATGGTCTCCCAATCTCCACTGGACCTCCTTGTAGACGTGGCCCACCATGACTCTCGTGGCTGATCGCTCCATGGCGGAAGTCAAAGGCCTGTGGTGGCGGTGGCGAGTAGACGGACATCCATGATGCCAGACTTGTCCTCGACGGTCTCCAAATCTCCACTGGACTCCTTGTAGACGTGGCCCACCATGACTCTCGTGGATGATCGCTCCATGGCCGGGAGTCAAAGGCCTGTGGTGGAGGTGGCGAGCAGAGAGTCATACTGCGGAAAACGAGACGAATGTGGGCGGGAAAGGGCGGTGAACAAGAGGAAAGTAAAAAGAACGGCAAAAAGTACATGTGAGACGTTGGAGGACAATGAGATCCCATGTGGCACGCTTCGGCACCAACTCCTTGTAGCCGCTGCCTGCACATCTAAAAGATGGTAGCGAGCGGCACTTGAAGTTGGGCGAGCTCTGTGTGTGTGTGTGTGTGCGTTTGTGTGAACTCTCCCTAATCTCAGGGTCTGGCTCCAAACTGGGGGGCGAAGGGCTTCTTATATAGACAAATTTGGGGAAATTTCGGAAATGTGCGCGATCTCCGAACACAAAGACAACGCCGGGCCATAGCACCCGCAATATTGGCCCCACAGAGTTCTACCCAGCGGGATCATACACTGCTCACACAGATCTATCCATTCAGCTCTTCAAACCCTATACCCGCTCGTTGGTTGGTGTTCGGGGTGGATCTAAAGTGGTTTGTTTTGATTTCAACCCGTATCCCGATGTCATCCGGTTAGTCACGCTTCGGGTCATTCAGGGATCGCGGAAAGTAAACAAACAGCGAGGCCATGACTTCAACAACCTCTAACTCTACACACACACATCCAATAACCATTCCACCACATACCCAATGTAGCGCTAAGCTCTACCTACCTGTCAATACCTGTATTCCCACTACCAGCTATGGTTGCTGCCTGCGCAGCACGTGACGGGACGTTCGCGCATCGGAAAAAGCGGCGCGAGGGCAGAAAAAAGACGAATCCCCCACATTGTAACTCCACGCACAGACCTCCAGTAACAATATAATCAACGGATATGAAGAGTACAGATTCCAAGCTTCCATATGAGACCAACTTTGGTAACATTTGGGCGCCCAGCGCTAAAACATGGTGGCTTAGTATGGTACACCCTGCCTTATCCACGCTAGGGAGAACTTGTTTTTCACGCGCTTATATGTTCGGGGTTTGAAACTTGAGCCTAGCTGCCCTAGGCCCTTCCCGCTGGCCGAAAAAAGTTCCATGATGTTCTCTGAGGTTCTATGGTCGTGCCCGTGAATCTGCCATTTTTCTCCCAGGCTCCAGGCTCGCGCTCGATCAACACTTTGAGGACAACACCACAAACCCACCCAAACGACCACATTTCTGGGCGGCAAGGCACAACCAGTGGTCCCACCAACACCGCACTAGGCGCGTTGGAATCCCCAAAGCGGACCGCCCATATCTGAACGTTTTAGTCTCGCGGGATTCTGGGACCATTCCCATAGACTCCACAGTGTATTCCATGATGATCCGCGGTGTTTCCCCAAATTTGATATTTTGGTGGTCAGCGCGCCTAACCAGGCCGCCATACTGCCCAATCTGGTAGTCTCGAGCTCCCTCGACAACCTCTACATCCAAAATCTTTACAATTAGAGCGCCTACGCACTCTGAATCTAAAACATTTACCTATACTCATAGCTGGTATCCTCAATGGTGGACACCAAACATCCC
>JAKUBA010000111.1:0-13137 GCA_030563065.1 Petasospora veronae | reverse complement strand
CCTTGCCGAACAGCTCGGCCTCACGGACCAACTTGTCAGCACAGGCCTTGATTGGCATACCGGTACAGTGGAAACCCAATGGGAAGAGGGCTCTCTTGCCTCTCATTCTCTCGAAACCAACGGCAAACTCAACCTTAGACAAGGTGAAACAGTGGCCAGCATGGAGAACACCGTTCATGTATGGGTAGGCCATGGACGACATGTACTTTGGGTACTTCTCGTGGAGCTCGTCGGCGGTGATCTCGACTTTCTCCTCCTCCAAAGTTGGAGCATTCTGTTCAAAGATCTTGTCGTCGGCCCAGATCTTCTGATACTTCTTTTCAATCTCAATGAGAGCATCTCTTCTCGAGGTCTGTGTGAGCAAACGGTTAGTAAAGTGTTCACGAGTTCCAAGCTCCGGCTGAGTCATGATGAGATCACAAAGGGAGGTACTTACGTTCTCGAGGACGATGGTCTTGGCTTCAGCCATTTCTGCAAGTTTTCAGTAGCAAGAATTCGGTAAAGCGATGCGAACACGCGGTTTCAAGGTACAGTAACGAGCAAACGAAGAATAACGCTGGTGGTGAAACTTTAGAGCTCTTTCATCATCCCGCGATGCCTTTTGAAAACGGACGCATTTTCTGGTCAGGTCGCGAGAGATGGAGTTTCTGCTCGATTCGCGAAAAGGCCGGGTAACACACCACGTGACGAGCTGGTCGGGGCACTCGAAGGCTTTCTATGTGCCAGCCGGTCTTCTACACATGAGAATCTATACCTAGAACATCCCTTGTGAATTTACCCCTGTACAAAGTATTTGCAACCTTCTGAGATCAGAGTGGCAACCGCCTCAATCTCCGGTTGGGCGTCCTGTCCAAGATACAGTGCGTCCCTGATAGCAGGGAACGACCACCATGCACCAGAACCACTGTCTGGCTTGAACAACTGTGGGCCAATGACTGGATTTTTGTACCATGATCTTCCTGTTAGGCCCTGAGGGTTTAAAAAGAACTTCTCAAGCTCAGCCAGACGTGAGTTCCAGCCCCAACGGTGAACAGACAGAAGAGCTGGCTCAAGTCCCGCATCCTCTTCAAGAATCTCGGTCCAAGCACGACGCCACATCTCAAGGTCCTTACCTAGATGTTTGAGTTCCATCAATGCAGCAGTCATGGGTGAGAAATCGTACTTGTTCTGAGGCTGTGTTGTCTCTGCATATGCCTGAAGGTCCTTGAAATCTGAGTTCATCTGCTCCAAGTACCCTGTGATGTCAAACGGAATGAGAGGATCCTCAACAAGGTTAAGTGCAAGTTTCAACACCAGTTCAGTAAGTGTGCGGTGCTTCTCGAAATCTGGATCCATCTTGGAGTCCCTGAAATTGGCGTAAGTGTCGTCACATGTATACTTTGGATAAGAAGCACCCTTGTACCCAAGTTCCAGCACTGGGACTCCTTGAGCCATGAATGGAAGATAGTTCCCATACTCTTCAAACTGCCTTCCCAATGTCAAGTTGTACATGTCCTCATAGGAGCTGAGCATGTTGTTCAGCAAAGCACTTCCACGTACCTCGATGTTGTCACCGGCAATAGCATCTGTCAAATCCAAATACACCATACTCTCCTTTCTCACCTCACGCAAGTTGATCTCCATCAGCTCAGTGGCTCCTGCAAAGTTATACTCGGTACCATCCCACGACAAGAAGTATATGGATCTCAATGGTGTCCAGTTGAACTTGACTCTGAGCTTCTCGAATAACTGCGCAACCTCCAACATTATCACGGTTCCTGTGTCAGGATGAACGGCACCCTTGCATGGAGCATCACGCTGAGCACCAATGAACAATGCACGATCTGTTTGCTCACGTCCTGAGATCTTTCCGAGAACATTCCACACTGGATGTTGCTCCTTGTACACCACCTGGTTATCAAGTGTCACTTCGAACGGCTTCTCTCCTGAATGGTAGCCATCTTCGAATGCAGCACCCTTGTCTCCGAGCTTCGTTAGTAATTCAGCTCCTTGGTTCCATGTCAATGACACACTTGGTATCTTGGCCATGGATGTGTCTTCAAGGTTTGAGAGTGTACTAGCTGCCTGTGAAGACCAGCCAGGGGAGCGAGGGTCACCAGGGAAGAATTCTGAGATTCCAACACCTCTTCTCTCGTATGAATCAGGGAATGCATCTGTTTCAGACATGAAGAGGATGGCTGAGCAGCCGTACTGCTGTGCAAGAAGGACCTTCTGACTGACAGGAAGAGAACCATACTTGATAAGACAAACAGCGTCCTTAGGGTCCACGTTCTTCTGTTTGAGTGATTCATAGTCTGTTGCTCTTCCATAGTAGACGTAAGCGAGCTTTCCTGTAGCTGTGCCCTGTTTTGATAGAGGATTGTACTGTTCTGAAATGTCGAGCTCCTTGTCGTCATACTTGAGAATGGTCTTGCCGGGATAGTTCAGGGTCACTGGTATCTCTTCAAGTACCACATTATCAACACCCTTATTCTTCAAGAAGGTCTGAACGTACTTGGCAGTGGCTAAATCACCTGCTGTTCCTGCAATATGATCCACAGACCCCAGGTACTCCAAATTCTCCTCCATGTTCTGCAAGTCGATTCCTTGAATGGCAAATTCCAACAACAAGCTTCTATCACTGAACGAGCCATTTAACTTGGAGAGGTCATCGGGCAAGTATCCAGAAGACATGACAACAAATACCACTGCACCGACAGCGGCAACGTAGATGAATCTTTTGATAATCAGTGGGTTCCCCAGCTTTGCCAACCACGTCTCCCATTTCCTGTTGAAGTACGCGTACCCTTCCGCCAGCGGATCCAGCACGTTCTGGCGCACGGGTGTGACCCACTTGTGCGAGAATGTCTCCCTGTAGTGTGATACGCGCTCTCTGAGGCTAGGTCTCTCATGCGTTGTGTCCTCGAAGTCCATGGTCTCCATCTCTTGTGTCAGGGCTGTGCGAGCATCGTCCTCGAGGTCAAGCGAGTCGCCACCTTCGTACGCTGGAGGCTCCGTGGGCAGATCCGTCGGAAGCTCTTCGTACCGCATCGAGACTGTGTGTGTGGCGTGAACGAGTCAGAAGCTGGTGGTTTCAGGTGTGCTGGTTTGGTTAACTATTGATTGTTGATTCTTAAGGCGGCGGAAAGCGGAAGAGGCGCGGATGCCAACCGAGCTCTTTTTTAGACACGTGACCTGTTGCGCAAATCAAGATCACAGGCAGCACTACGTCACTGTTCCCTTAGTCGGGGGAAAGGTGCTGGCTCAGTTGTTCTGAAGAGTGTTCTAGTTCATTGGGAGTATCAGCATGTTTGTCATCAATTCATTAATTAGGTGGCGGAAAGACTCATCATCACGGTCCATGTCGCCAGGATCGGCAAACTGATACAGAGAACAGCATACTGGACGACGTACACCACAGCCAGGTACTTCATTTGGGGACCATCCTCTTCTGAGCATGCTGCAGTCAAGTAGATCAGTGATGTTGCACACGGGAGTCCCCATGCAATTGCACACACAAAGTGCAGTATCCTGTCCCCGTCAAACCAACCAATGGCGTGTAGTCTGTTAGTAAAGAGGATACCGATGATAGGCATTATAACGAGTCGTAGGATACACAGGGCAATTGGGGTATACCAGAATGTGATAGGTGTTCCTTGCAGTGAGATTCGTGAGAGTGTTGACCCGAGGACAAGGATGCCCATGGGAACACATGCGTTGGCCAGGTACTTGCAAAAGTCCATGACGAATGAGAGTGGTGGTTCGTCATCAGGGGCTGTCGGATAAGTGACTTGGGATGTGTTCACAAAGAGGGCTCTGAGCCATGGGATGAGGGAGCAGATGAGTGCAATCGTGAGTGAAATGGACATTGGTCTCTTGAGGTTCAATACAAAGAACTTGACAAATGTGAGTGGGTTGACTTTGAGGAACTTGCTCCACTGTGGGACTTGGTCTTCAATTAGATCATTCCTGGAGTATGTGGAGATCATATCGTCAATGTCTTGTGTCTCTGCATGTCGAAGTTCAATGTTGCTGACAAAACTCCTCTGTGAATGTCTCGATGTGACTCTTGATATCGGAGCCTCCGAGAATCCAGTAGTTTTCCCCGGTGTCTCTACTGCTGTCGGCATTCTGCTGAGGTCACTGTCAGCCTCTTGTTCCTTTAACTCTGCGAGCCTCTTCTTGTTCTCCTCGTCGAAGTCTCTCTCGATGAGCATGATGGCACCAAAGTTGAACTGCACGATGCAGTAGGTCGTGAGGAGCATGACCACATAGCTGAGGCCCTTCTCCACCTCGGCATCATCAAAGATTGTGAATGTAGAAATGTATGCGATTGGGAGTTCAGCAACGTTGGGGAACAGCCCTGCAGAGAGGCACCCTCCCCACCAGTGGTCTGGAACCTTTGTAACGTAGTAGATGAGCCAGCTGAGGAGACCTCCAATGAAGTAGAGTACAAAGCTCACCAGCACAATGATTCCGACCTGGGAGATGTCCTCAATTCCGATGTTTCCCACGATCTTAGCGAATATGAGGGCAGGGAGCAACACAAGTACCACAAGACCGGAGATGTTTTTGCATGTTTGCGTGGTGAGGATGTTGGCTCGGCCGAGCATGAACCCACACGCAATGATGAAGTAAATCTTCAAGATGGGTTTGACGGCTGTGTAGATCGTAGTTTGCAGTGCAGTGAAGGTCATCGTGGCATCTGTGGCAGTTGTTGTTTGGGCGTCCTATGGCGGAGCATCCGATGGGGACCTCTGTGGTTTTTGATCTGGAGCTCCAAATTTTGAGGGTTTTTGCGGTGGGGAGCTCCGCCAAAGAGCCTTTTTCCAGAACAGGCCGTTCGGAGATTCTTTGTCATTTTTCCGGTCCACGCTCTTTGACGGCATTTTGTGTGTATCAGCGGGTCTGTTTGGTAATCTAAAACAAGAGGACTTACCACATGAGCACATACCTGATCAAACGAGCCAACTGTGACTTTTGCGGCTGGCATTGACCTGTTTTGCGTCCGAATCTGACCTTTGAAGCGGATGCCGTTTGCTGACATAAGCGCGCATCGGGGTCTTATGACGCGGACGACCCAAAGATAACCATCGTCCCAATTATATAAAGTCGAATAAAACTTTCACATACCCCAACAAATACCCATTTTACTACCCTGAACGCTCTCCGAATCTTCCCGACTCGGCTGAATTGCTATCCCCTGCTTCACACATACACTGCACACACCATGACCTCGATATCCTTGGGCCCCATCATCTACACAGCCGTCAAGCCCATATTCAAGATCTACTTTATCATCGCATGTGGGTATTACCTCGGGCATCGCAACATTCTCACGGTTGAGACATCACGAAACATCTCTGACATCATCGTCTCTCTCATTCTCCCCTGTCTGGTCTTCGCCAAGATCGTCACAAACCTACAAAACACCGATATCAAGCAGATTGGAATCATTTGTCTTGTTTACACACTTTTCACACTCATTGGAGGTCTTGGAGGTCTTCTGGCATATTTGGTGGGTAAGCCGAAGTACTGGCTGGGAGGATGCCTAAGCGTGGCACTCATGCCAAACATCAGTGACCTCCCTATCGCATATCTCCAAACATTTGCGCAGGGATTAGTCTTCACAGAGGCTCAGGGTGAGAAAGGTGTCGCCTACATCTGTATTTTCACTGCATTCCAGATCATGGTCCAGTTTAACTGTGGTCTGTTCAAGCTGATCGGTTATGACTTTGACCAACAGAGGAAATCTGAAGAATCGGCCGGAGGTATTGAGAAGCAAATCTCCACAGATGATATGTCAGATGCGCAGACTGATACACAGTACTCCCATGCCATCGATGCTGACCCCGGTGCTGATGTGATGTCATACACTTCAATGGAAGACGATGATAATGACGAAAACGAAACTTTCTCCTACCAAGATCGTGTTGTACCCCTCACAGAAACAACACCGGTCGCACGCACCCATTCCCGTGCATCCAACCTTTCACTCAGAAGAAGCAGATCACAGAACGTTAACGAACTCGTTCGTGAGTACTCACAAGCAGCTTCCATGCGTGAAGGTATGCATGCTGTGCCTGCTGCTCTCACAGATCTCGAGGCCGTTCCTGCCAACAAATCTACGCGGGAGAAAAAGACCTTCTGGTCCCGCTTTGTCTCATTGGTCTCGTTCATATTTGACAACTGCAAGCGTCCAATATCTATCTCATTGATCATCTCCATTGCTGTTGCAATGATCCCATGGCTCAAGGCCCTCTTTGTCGTTTCCAATCAAGTCACCTTTCCAACAGCTCCAGACAACCAGCCCCCATTGTCCTTCATCATGGATTTCACCACATATATCGCTAATGCTTGTGTTCCTCTGGGTCTTCTCATCCTTGGTGCAACACTTTCCCGTCTCGAGGTCTCGACCATCTCCTTCGATATCCTACTCACCCCGCTCCTCCTCTCCCTTATCCGTCTGGTAATCCTCCCAATCATTGGATGTGCTGTCATCTCTGGGTTTGCCAAACTTGGGTGGTTTGAAGATGATGACGTTCTTCGCTTCGTGTGTACTATCACATGGGGACTTCCAAACGCTACTTCATTGATCTACTTGACAGCCTTCTACACGCCACTTGATGGTGAATGGAAGCAGATGAACACTCTGGCGCTTACATATATTGTCCAGTATCCACTCTTGAGTGTCTCTTTGCCGTTCTTGACTACCTATGTCATCAAGGTTGGATTGGAATACTAAATGCCCCTGACCTCGGCCTCCCAGTTTCACTGATTTAAGTGACTCCCTGTGGAAATTCGACCTTTCACTCTCATTAATTTCATCTGCAGTTGCCAGTCATAAATTGCTTCACTCAAAAATAGTAGCGGACTTCGCCTCTTATCAATTGTTTCCAATCGGTGATCCAATTACACGTACAGCTAGGTTCCGGTGCCCTGCATATCAATATTTCCCTCCAAAATTCCAGAGGCAGAACTGCTGTGGATCTATGATGCTCCCCAAGACCCTAGCTCTGATGTCTCCGGTGAATATATTAGAATAGCATTCATTAGCGTGAGATCAAGAATATATTCCTGATCACAGGCCATATAGTTACTGACGTTGGAATGGTTCAAATGCAGACTCCCAACGTGTACTCTCGATCCTGCTATCCCGCGATCCCGCTTGCCGAGCTCCGAGCTGCTTGAAAAAACCGTACGGGACACATAAGAACATGTCACGATGCTAGGTGGTAAAAAGTTGACTAAAGATAACAATGAAGCCAAGAAATGTGCGGTATTTTGGGGTAATGTACATTCTCACAGTGTCTATACTGCATATACATAGCTAAAATCGGCAATTGTAGATCAAAATATTTTTCAATTAAGATATAGCTGTCGATGAAATTTGCAACCGAAAAATGGCTTGTAATCTTTTTGTTCAGCTGCAGTTCCCGCGAAGAAGCTAGAAAATTCTGATCACTTCAAACTCCTCCAAATTACTCTCCCTAGACAATTCATGCACTGTTCCATCATGGAGAAGAGTTATAGATAACCAATCATGCCCAATCCTGAGCTATTGAATTAAGTCTCTTGATTTAATTCCCATGGTGTTCGGGTTTACTTATACGGTGTCCAGGTGTATGTCCAGGTGTTTGGGCTAAATTGGGGATTGGGGATTGGGGATGGCTTGAGAGTCTAGATCAAACCAGGCGCTTTATCAGGAGCTGTGACGTCCTTAACATATCGATCTGAATTTGTGACAGATACACTAGCTAGAGCTTATATATATATATTATTGTTGGCGCCCACCCAGCTCGTATACGGCTCCCCTCAGGATCAGCTTGGTATCTACGCTTCTGTCTTGATGCGGTGTACGTTGACCACTAATTTTTGAATTTATAGGCTTGTATCATAAGAATAAACGACTCATTGTAATCTTGAGTACTCTACAGAACTCGCAACTCGTAGCTAACAAGTACTTCGATCATCTCAAGTTCTACAGACCATGCGCCCAGACCCCAGAGCTCCAGATGGCAGACGCCAGACAAGGACGTCCGAAAGCCGAAAGCCGAAAGCCGAGAGACCAAGGGGTTAAATGGGCAAGTGAAGGAGGGAATTCTACGCTAATCAAGACGCACGAGTCAACTCAAATACGTCTGTTACGGAATAATATCCACTTAGGAGGAGAAATCACAAACACATGTAGATGCTATTCCCGGCCAATGTACTCCTTCGTGTTGATTTTGAGGTTGCGGTCAGACGCTGACAGTAGGCTGCAGTAGCTCTCCTGACATCGATAATCAAAGAAATCAATCTGTCTCAGATCCATAATATGTATGCGTCAAATCTCAGACCAATGCCAAGGCGATGAGTGCGACTGCTGAAACACACTCATCACTCATGATACGTGCTCCATCGAGAGCGCGAAAAGATTTGTGTTCGAAAACCTTAAAGACAGTGCGGGATCGTCAGTTCAGCATTCTTCTGGTGGCAGAGTGTGTAATCTAACTGATATATCCAGTGCCTGTCAGAGCCCAGACAGTCAGACTGTCTATTTGCAAAAAGGGGGAAAGACCCAAGAGACGATGAACTGATGACTTCCCCTTAGTCAGTACCACAATTGAGCAAAATTAGGTGTCATTCGAGGCACATCGCATCGAGTTCTTGCTTCTATAACTTCCAGCAAAAGTATGCTCTGCTGTTAAACTGTTTTGCAAGTATTTCAGTCTTGAAAGTTGGGGTTCTTGGAATGGGAAAGCGTTGACTGAAGACAGAACTTCTCCCACACATGGTTACGACAATGTTTTGGAAGACTTGACTACCAGAACACGTTTGACGACGAGTCAACGACAACGACGACGATGACTACAACAACAAGAATAGGTGATCACGACTCTGCTCCAGCGCCGATGACGGCAACAGCAATGGAGAAGATCATGGCTGTGTTACTCTAGCCCTACCACTAACACCTGAAAATCTTGAACAGCTACTGAACTTAGGCTACGAACCTCCGAGGTATGATAGCTGACCATGGAACTTGGCAGCACGACTCGCCGAGCAGACACTAATATAGCAAAATTACGAGCATTGTGAAACCCCAAAAACCTGAAACAACTACTAAGTATCATCACCATACACCAGCTCACCCTGCCATCTGATCAGAATTTTCCTTATCCTCTAAAAAAAGCCTCAATTTTCAAGCTTCAAAGTGCTCACATGCGTCCACCACGTCTACTTGCAGTGATATAGGGCATCTTACGATGTCATAAGAGAGATCGATCTTCGCAGATGATTGCACTGGAGATTTACATGCCCTATATCAAGCCCTTCACAGCAGATTGCACCGGAGATCATCCTATACCTACTCTAATTGAAGCCACTTGTGTGCTACGATTGCAGGAACTCTCTGAACATGCGGGAAATCGAGATATGGGCTGATCATCAACTTCGCGACTCTTGCAGTGGGAATTATGTAGAAGCTTCCAAAATGTTTGGAAGGAAGTTCGAATCCCGGAGCGGCTTCCATGCATGTAAGATATGAAACTGTGCATGGTCGGGCCGCCGTAGGCGAAGTGCCCGCATATTGCAGCTTCTTCGGCAGATCTTGTCACAGCCGCGTCGAAAAACTTAGAAGTTACTTTTTCCTGCGCCTTAAGGTCAGATATTGCCCCAGATATTGCCGATTGAGCCTTGATATATAGGTGATCTCTGACAATTGTGGATGGACTATGACGAATGGCTTTGGAATGTCCATGTATTTATGGAGAATGTGCTGCTAATCACTATCTGTGGCCTGTAAGATTTTGCTTAAAACAAGAGTAGTCCCGTGCCCGACCTCTACAACCGGTGTAGAATGTGATCAGCCTTAGTAAATAATATGGAACAAATTGACCTAGCTTTACCTACTACGAGCCCTCATCACCGGCAAGTATGCAGCTTGTTAATTACAACGATTTCTGTCCTTCTCTGCATAGAGTTTCACTACTTATACACAGACACGCACTGCGATCAAACGGTGAGATTCGGCTAGGGATGCGCCAAAGTCCAGCAAACCCTTAACTTGTTCAATCAAAGCGGGACCGCTTATTTGAACAAGTTAGAGCACCGTTGAGTGAGAGCGAAGGCACGCCTGAACAACATGGAAGGCACGTCGGGCTGAATCTATTCTTGCCCCAAAGGCTTCAATCGCACACCTCCAACCGCTGCGTGCTGGCCTCTCTCTCTCTCACCAATGAGCGGGGTGCTCGTCCGACGTGGCAAAGTGCTATGATTATAAGCGCTCTCTTCTGGTAGTCTATCTCCATGTAATGACTAAAAGAATTTCTTGGGTATTGGTTTGCTGTGTGCCAGGTGGGACGGAAAGGGCAGCACAGTTTGGTGTTGCAGAAGACTGCATGAAAAGGATCTGGATCCTGCAGCCTGCCCACCAAGCGACATGCGCGCCACTGCTCACCTTTCTGTTTGCTCTAAGTACAACTCCAGCATCCGAAACCTGGGAGTTCTGAGTCCTGACGTTCTGACTCGCTAGGTACCTCCCCATGCGTTTGTACTTAAGAAAATTGATTCCCAGTTGACAGGTGTACCTTGCAACAAAGCTCACTTGTTGAAAGAACTCATACCCCCCGTGATCCACTGATGAGACTCTCCCGCTTCTTTGCGATAGCGGCTTCGCTTGCCAATGTCCTTGCAGACGAGGTTGAGGGTGTCTTCACATCAATCACCTCCATCACCGATGCAGGAAGATCGAGCTACACTGTGCCATTTTCCTGGTACAACGTCGAGGTGACCTGGGAGATCGACACATCAGTCGTCGACACGGGTGACACTTTCACACTCACAATGCCAAACGTCTACGAACTAAGAATCTACGATGGTTCTACCCTGTCTAACAGTTTCGACATCACATTGGATGACACAACTATTGCATCCTGTAACGTTGATCCGGCCGGTGGAAAATCCTTGGAGACCATCATCACTTGTCAAGTCACTGCTGACCTCTCGGACTACGTGTCTCTTTCCGGTACAACAGAATTCATGATTGTCTTTGATGGTGGTGCCAGAATTGAGACCATTGAGTCTGCTTTGCTGTGGACTACTGGTGAGAACTTGGTTACATGGAACGGTAACCTCACAGCGAATGTCACGTTCTACGAAGTTGATACCACAAGCTTCTTCTTTGTTTCCAGAATCACGATGAGAGGTGACGTCTTTTACTACTTACTGGCCCCACCTGATATGTGTGATGGAGGAGATATCACCAGCGGAACCTTCTCCCTGGTTATTGACTCCGGAGCTGGTATCACCGAGGACACACTGGAGATCTACATTACAGACTCAGTCAACAGCTTTGGTGAATTCACAGACTACTCCAACCTCGACTACACCTACACTATCACCTATGACGAGAGCACACTGGAGACCACCCTTAGTGTGACCTTTGGTGCCATTCCAGCAGGCAGCCGTTTCTGGATCTCCCACTTCGGTGACGTTATTGCAAGCGGAACATACGACTACACCATCGGCTTGAGTGTTGTCTGTGCCGATGAAGATGCAGGCTACACAGATCTCGATCTGGAAATCACTCTCCAACAAGTCTCTGGTGGTGTTTCTGGTAACGGAACTGGATTGCGTGAGTACCATGGTTTTTTCACTCCGGCTTCGATTTTTCCTCGCTCGTGTCCTGCCGAAAATTGCAAAATCGACAACACCTTGCCGCCCGCCATTCAGCATACTAACAACAACCAACAGCAAACCCAGTGACAGTGACTCAAACCTCGCAATGGACACTCTGTGAAGATGCTACAAGATTCGTCACTGGTACCGACAGTACCATCACTCAGTTGTACATGACACCAGATGCCAGCGCTTGTCACACATCGTCTTCTCTGGTGACATCTTCCTCTGTGAAACCATCCTCATCTGGGAAGTCTTCTGAAACCTCTTCTTCCGCCGAACCATCTTCCTCTGCCGAGCCATCCGCTTCTGAGCAGTCCTCCGAACAGTCTTCTGAGGCTTCCTCTTCTGCTGAGACATCCTCATCAGAACATTCATCTGAGCAGTCCTCTGAGGCTTCTTCTTCTGCTGAGCAATCATCTGAAGCTTCTTCCTCTGCTGAGCAATCATCTGAGGCTTCTTCCTCTACTGAGGAGTCTTCTGAGGTTTCTTCCTCTGCTGAGACATCCTCATCCGAGCAGTCCTCTGAGCAGTCATCTGAGGCTTCTTCTTCTGCTGAGCAATCATCTGAGGCTTCTTCTTCTACTGAGGAGTCTTCTGAGGCTTCTTCCTCTACTGAGGAGTCTTCTGAGGCTTCTTCCTCTGCTGAGCCATCATCATCCGAGCAGTCCTCTGAGCAGTCCTCTGAGGCTTCTTCTTCTGCTGAGCAATCATCTGAGGCTTCCTCTTCTGCTGAGACGTCCTCATCCGAGCAGTCCTCTGAGCAGTCATCTGAGGCTTCTTCTTCTGCTGAGCCATCCTCATCCGAGCAGTCATCTAAGGCTTCTTCCTCTACTGAGGCGTCTTCTGAGGTCTCTTCTTCTGCTGACTTATCCACTACTGAGCAGTCTTCTCAAGCCTCTTCTACTGATTTTTCTTCTTCTGGGGAGTCTTCCTCCAACGATATGGTCTCTACTACAACATTGGCGGATGCCTTCACCACATCTAGTGTTGAATCATCATCCTCTGTTGACCTGTCTTTGACCCTTGAGACAGCTTCGAGCGAGTCTTCTTCCGATGACATTGAGTCTACCACCACCACCAGAACTCAGACTTGGGGTGAGCACTACACCACCACTACTACTGAGCCATGGACCTCGGGCGACTTGACCATCACTGTTGACGTCAATGTTCCAGCTAGCGAGTCTTCTTCGGATGACATTGAGTCTACCACCACCACCAGAACTCAGACTTGGGGTGAGCACTACACCACCACTACTACTGAGCCATGGACCTCAGGCGACTTGACCATCACTGTTGACGTGAATGTTCCAGCTAGCGAGTCTTCTTCGGATGACATTGAGTCTACCACCACCACCAGAACTCAGACTTGGGGTGAGCACTACACCACCACTACCACTGAGCCATGGACTTCCGGTGACTTGACTATCACTGTTGATGTCAATGTTCCAGCTAGCGAGTCTTCTTCCGATGGCATTGAGTCTACCACCACCACCAGAA
>JAKUBA010000110.1:0-13774 GCA_030563065.1 Petasospora veronae | reverse complement strand
GCTCGTCGTCCGAGTACTCGCAGTCGTCTGCCATCATCTCATCGTCAGAGACCTCGTCCAGCTCGTCCTCTTTGTCTCTCTCGTCCTCTTCTTCCTCAATCGCCATATATGAATCATCTGAAGCTGTTTCATCTTCACCAGTTTCATCTTCATCAGCTTCATCTTCATCAGTTTCATCCTCCCTCAGATTATCGTCCTCATCTGCTGCTGAGGAGGTGGCTTCGTCTCTCTTTTCCCAGGAGTCCTCTGTTCCATCTTCTTCAGTCTCACTAACTGACTCAGTGCATTCCGTCTCTTCTACATTTGTTGCATCTTCTGAGATCAGCTCTGAGACTTCTGCTTCACTTGAGACTGCCTCTTCCGTGACTGACTCATCAGAAGTTGAGGTCACTTCCTCTGACGTTTCTGGTTCTGTTTCTGCTTCTGGGTCTGTTTCTGCTTCTGTTTCTGCTTCTGGTTCTGGTTCTGCTTCCACCTCTGGTTCTGCTTCCACCTCTGGTTCTGAGCTCGAGTCTTCCGCCTCTGGTTCTGAGCTCGAGTCTTCCACCTCTGCTTCTGACCTCGAGTCTTCCGCCTCTGCTTCCGAGCTCGAGTCCTCTACCTCTGCTGAGCCATCTTCGACTATTCAGCCAATCTTCTCCGGATCCTACAACAATGGCTCCCCACGCTGGACTCTTGAGATCCCTGGTGCTCTTGCCTCCTGGAGATCCGTCGTCGTGTCATTCTCGAAGGCCGGCGGCAACTTCAACTTTGGCACGCCTTCTGTGTTTGCTGGGTCTCGCCAGTCCTCCGAAGCAGATGTTACCTCCACCGACGATAGTGTGTCCATCACCGTGGACTTCTCTGTTGATGCTTCCGAGTCGCTGCTCATTGAGCTCAGTGCCTCGATCCTGTCTGGTCTCTCCATCACTGCTGATGCACATCTCGAGATCGTCACCGCTGATGGCAAGAAGCTGATCAAGAGAGCAACACTCACGTACGACCTGTCCAGTACCATCACTGTGGATGCCTCTTCGTCTGAGGCTAGTGATTCTTCTTCCGATGTTCTTTCATCCGCTGCCTCTGCTGATATTCTTTCATCCACTGCTTCTGCTGATGATCTTTCTTCTGCCACTTCTGCTGATGACTTCTCTTCAGCTGCTTCTTCTTCCATCGCCTCTTCCACCGACTCCGATGTCACCTCTGCCCCAGTGTCCACATCCACATCCACCGAGAACTCTGCATCCACCACTGTCATCATCATTACCTCCTGCTCCGCTGATGCATGCTCAGAGACTGTTGTCACCACTGGTGTGACCGTTGTCACCACCACCGAGGCGGGCATCGAGACTGTGTACACCACATACTGCCCACTCACCACAGACTCTAGCTTCCTCACTACCACCACGACTGAATCTGGCGAGGTGTCTACCACTGTGATCACAGTTACCTCTTGTTCTGCCGATGCCTGCTCTGAGGTGGTTGTCACTACAGGTGTCACGGTTGTGACCACGACGGAGGCTGGCCAGGAGACTGTGTACACCACCTACTGTCCTTTGACCTCAACTGAGGCTGCTGGTACTACTGGTGAGACAGTTCTTGAAGAAGGTACTTCCACACAGACTGTGGCAGTTACTTCCACCATCACCGAGGGCACTGGTGCTACTGCTCCTGAGGGTTCTACTGTGGCTCAGGATTCTACTGTCACTGAAGGCTCCACAGACCTCTCAACAGAGTCCACTGAGGGTGCCGTGTCTACCTTTGAGGGTGTTGGCGCACACTTGAACGCTCTTGGATCTGCCCTTGTTGGTCTTCTCGGCTTGCTGATGTTCTGAAGGGGCTCCCCTTTGCTCCAGGTCATGCAGGTCTGCTGATGGGCTAGGTTGTCTTGAGTTCGAGACATCCAGTCAATCTTCCTTATTCCTTCGCTATTGAGCTGTTGCTGGTTTCTATTCTACTCTTATATCATTATACGCAACAGATGAATTGAGTGTAGTTATAGGCAACGTGGGGCTCCACGAGGAGCTAATCAGCATGTGCTGGCATCATCGACGTACAATTGGTTTCTGCAAGGAGACTCATCTCAAGTGTCATGCCGTATAGAGTCCGATGATCTGCCAATGATGACCAGTGAAGCGCGTATGTAATACGAGCTAGATTGTAGGATATGTATCTTTTGTATTGACTCCGCTTCTATCAGCTCTCTGTACGGCGTATGGAGAGACACGGTGATGTGAGAACGTGGTGGACAAGTTTGAGAGGCTGTCCAGCCTGAGGCCTCCAGGGGTGTGCTTCGAGCGGCCGCTATCAGACTGTAACAAACCCGACCACCTAAAATGCACGAGACGGCGTTTAGATACCAAAGAGTCAAGACTCCCTCGCCGAAGCCAGCTAATGTTCACGCCGCTCGAACCAAAAGGGCTTAGCTCGAGTTGTAGAGCTGTTACAATCCACCGACAACGTATCCCTGGAAGTACGTACTACAGCTGGTAGTGTACTGTCTCCCTGTACGGATGGTGTCTCCCTCGCAAACGCCTCGGATCATCACATGCAGAGCAGACGATGGTTTCTTGATGAGATACGTCCAACTCAAACGGTTACTGCCGCATCTGGTGATTGTCCTGCAGCTTGTGCTTATGTAATCAGTAGGGCCAACATTCCACGCAGCATTCCAGGACAAGCCGTTCTCTGAGCAGCTCGGTGTGTGGTTTGTGGTTGTTTCTTTTCGAGCTTTGGTTTGGTGCCAGTGTGAGGGCTGTTTGGCAGGGGAATGCCGGGGTGTAATCTGGGTCGTGTACGAATATACATCAGTCCACGGATCTCAGATTTACTGTGTGGGCCCGTACTCGTATGCAGATCGCTTAAACCCGCACAGCAACGGCTCCAGGGGAACATTTACTCGCACACCTCCGCAGAACGTTGGCCGTCCTTTTAAAACGTTCGATTCCCGCCCGCCCGTTCCCACCGCTCCAACTTCTAGCTCGCAATAGCTTCCAACAGACCAGTGAATCGAAGACACCATGAGCCAGACACCTCCTACAACACACGCCACACCAGCACGGTCATCCACCACCACATCCACAGAATCGCCATACGAAGACGTCTTTGACTCAGACCTTCCAGTGCTTGTCCTGTGCACCACCAACCAGCCACTCGATAACCAGACCCTCAGCACCGAGAACGAGTCGTACTTTGGTGATGGAGAGGGTGCCCTGGTCCCACCTTCAAAGCCTTCAGCTCCTTCCGCTCCTTCAGCTCCTTCAGCTGCGCCAATAGACACCGTTGACATCGAGAATGTGGACTTCTACTCGCTAGAGGCCAATCTCAGCGACGGCACACCATTCCACTTCGAGCAGCTGAGGGGGAAGTATGTCCTCATCGTCAACATCGCATCCATGTGTATCATGACCTGGCAGGTCAACTTGATCGAGAAGCTGAGTGCAAAGTACAAAGAGCACGGCATTGAGGTGCTCGGATTCCCAGCAAACGATTTCTACGAAGAGTGGATGAGTTCAGACATGACGGGCGAGTGTTACAAGAGACTGTTCAAGTGCAAGAGTTTCAAGATCATGCAAAAGGTGAGAGTGAATGGAAAGAAACAGCACGCCGTATACCGCTACCTCAAGGAGAACAAGGCAGGTCCATGGGGAATCAAGTGGGTGAAGTGGAACTTTGAGAAGTTCTTGGTTGACAGAGAGGGACAGATCATCAAACGTTACTCGACATTCAAGTTCCCCAAGGCCATTATGAACGATCTGGACGAACTACTGCTGGCTGAAAAGACGTCGGACGAGGCATAGAGGTGACCTTCGCTACACAACTTATGATCCATGACATTTTGTATGAAATTCTAGTAGTTCGGACACAGTCCATCCGACTTGACAAGCCTGTATATCTTTGACGGGAGAAGTTAGTAGAAGCACTTGAGCCAAAATGGTATAGGAAAACACTCACATCCTGTACGCTGAGACTGATAAACTGTCTCACCTCCAGAGCCATCCAGACCTTGAGCATCGACAGCTTGTCCTCCGTACTCAACAGTCTTCCCTCCTTGAGCCCAACCCGTCTCAGAATCGGCAGTGAGCTGTTTGTGTATGTGTTAGTGATCAGGAATTCCTTCAGTCACAGCAAACCATACTAACCTTGCAAACAAGTCCATCTCCGGGTCCAGCTGTCTCCCAATGCCCTCTAGTAGTAGAATGGCCACGACAACACTGACGAAATCACCCTCCATACGAACATGATGCGACCGCACCATCGTCAGCATCTTTTCCAACAAGTCACCAATACTCACAGTCCCCAATGTGAACGTCCGCTGCTTGATCTTGTCCACCAACCGCTCGGCCTTGAGTGCAAAGATCTCTGGGTCAATGGCCGTCTCGGGTGTCTTGGACCGCTCAATCATGAGCTCACCGGCCTTGTATCCGTCAAACTCTGCCAGGGCGTTGAACAGTGCGATGAAGTTGATGCGGTTGGACTCGTTGAGCTCAGTCACGAGACCGGCGTCGATGTAGCAGATCTCCGGATGGTATCCAGTTGAAACCAATCTCGTCAGCTCTGTGGATAGTGTGTCCAAAGACTCATACGACTTGAGCTGCTGGGAGACACTGTCACGCTCAAGGTCACTCGACAAGATCTTCGTCTCAAGCTCATTCGTCTTGACAAATCGGATGAGGATGTTTCCAGGGTGGAGATCAGAATGGATGAAGTTCTCCATGATGAGCATGTGCAAAAACGAATCAATCACCTTGTCTCCCAGCTGTCTCGAGATCTCCTGTGGTAAGCTCTTGTTAACATTGAGCTCGAGCATCTTGGACATCGAAATACCATTGATGTACTCCTCGACCAAGATACTCCGGTTCGAGAACTTGAGGTATGGTGTTGGGAAGTTGACAAAGAAGTCCTCTTGGTACTGCTGCTGGAACTTCTGGAGATTCAGACCTTCAATTCTGAGGTCAAGCTGGAGGTTCATCAAAATACCAAAGTTGTGCACTTCATCAGGTAACGAGAGCCACTCCATTGTAGGGATCATATCAATACCATTGGCAAAGAATCTCATAATCTTGAGATCTCTCTTGATCGTGGTGGTAACGTTTGGATGCATCACCTTGATAGCCACCTTTTGTTTCGACGAGGGTGTGTCATTGGATGCCAACGCACGGAACCATGTCTTTCTCCTCTGTTTCAAGGGCTGCAAGTCATCAATGTTCTCAATAACCTTCTTGGACAACGTGGCGAGATACACCTGTGCAATGGCACCAACACCCACAGGCTCGTCATTGAACTCCTCAAATATCTCATCAAACGGCAATCCACCAAACGACTCACTCAGAATCAGTTTCGTGTAGTGGAGTGAATGCTTTCTGGCATTGGAGTGAAGACTGCCCAACTCGTCACAGAACTGCTGTGTGAAGATATCCGTTCGTGAAGCAGCCCACTGTCCCAGCTTGATGAATGAAGCCCCAGCATATTCCAGAGAGATTCTCAACAGCTTGTACCACAACAGCTCTCCACTTCTGCGACCTCCCTTCTTAGCATCCTTGCGTCCAAACCAAGTGATAGGAACGAGAACAAGCACCGGGAGGAACACACACGTCAACTCCAAGAATCGACCCACTGTGATGATTGGTTCCCAGATGTAGTCATTCAGCACGAACCTGAGTCTGTATAGCCATCCGAATCGTGAGCTCGTGCGCTGCTGGCGATACGCAGCAACCTCATCGTCGAGTTCCTGCTGGGATGCGATGTATAGTCCATTCTCAAACGTGTCCCCGCGTGGATCTGGGGATAATTGCGAGGCTGGCTCGATCTCAGACGCACCGTGGAGAATCTCATTGTGGAATATGTCCGACTTGTACGTAATTGCGAGTAATGTGACCGAGGAGACACCGGCAAGCCAGCGTGGAAGGGTGCTCTTGGTGGTGTTGATGCGTGCTGTGTGGAGTGAGCGGGACGGAATTCGCAGCCATTGACGTTGGAGAGGCGCTCGAAAAGCCGTGGTGGGTGTACGGAGGTGCCTGAGAAGCATCTCGGTGGGTTGTTGGACGTGAATTGGGGGATTGGTGGGTGGTGGAGAGGTTGCAAAGATTCGAGTGGTTGGTGTGTTTAGATGGCGAAGTTGCTTGCTTTCCGGCCGGGTAATTCCGCTCCGTTTGCCGGGGTGTTCGGCCGAGCGTGGGGCTATCTCCGGTGACAGGCTATGGACGAGAAAGATGGTGGACATGTGTAAGATTTCTAGTAGCAAAGTGTTGTAGAAAGTGGATGGATGCATAAAAGATATGAAGATGTAGTATATTCCAAAATTTAAGACTAAAAGCTCCCCTGAATCAGCTGTGAAGCCATACCTTCCACACCCCAAGCGTCAAAAGACTCCCAAGAACAGCGCCAACGGCACCACCAATGAAGACTCCACTCCAATGTGTCATGGGTGCATCTCTTGCAGGGCTATTGTTGTTCTCCACAAACAAAACTGGCAGTCTCCCCGTGTCGTACGAGTCCGCCCGGTCTTCGTCAATTTCAGTCTCAGTCCCTTCTCCTTCTGCTTCCTCGTGTAGTTGCACCTGGTGCACTTCTTCTGTCACAACTGGAGTCTCTCTTGTATTGACTTGTCGACGTGACTGTCTGAATAAAACATCGCCACGCTCCACCATAGCTTTGACCGTCTCGATGTTTGATGAGGACATGTTCAACATCCGATGTATTCTGGCTCTGTCGACATATGGAGGTGGGTCTTCCTCTGGGTGGTTAAGCTCCATTGGAGGAAGCTGGTGAGATGAGCGACTTGAAAGGTCTGCAACAGTGGCAATGTCAATGTCTGGGATCGTTCGTGGGACGTTCATGCGTCTCGGAGCAGGTGGTTGGGGAGCTGCCGGTTCTGGACGGTCAGTCGAGCTGGACTCAGCGGCGTTGAGAACGTATGAGATGCCCATTCTGATAGTGATGATTCTGGTGTTGTCTGGAAAGTTCAGTAGCTTAACAGATGGGGGATCTGTAGCCATTTTGTACTAAATTGTGGCAGAGGGGAGTGGCCCGGATGACATAAAAATGTGGGGAACAATGGGCATCCGGAACACGATGACGCAAACAAAACACTCCAAAAGCGGAGTTTTAGTGCTTGAATGGCCAAGAGTGATACAACGGATGGAGGGGAAGAGCCAATCAGAGCTGGTGAAAAGCGGAGTGCTGACCGTGTGGATTTAGACCCCTCACTGAAGGTAGTCCTTGTCATCTAGGCCAGAGACCCCAGACAACGGTGGGAGAGCCACACAGCTGAACAGCCACATTCATTAACAGCCAATGTACTGTTCAGTTTGTGCACACCATAGACCCTGCTTCTCAATCTTATCTAATCCATGGTGGCCGAGTTTCTGTGTGCTGGGTGTATGGAGGTTATATGAGGACTTATGATCCACCGCAACCCAAACAGCTCGGCCCCTACCAGAACGCTCATTCTCCTACAATGACAGCTCAGAACATCTGTCAAAGATTCAAACAGCACACAGAGCAGCCGAAATGGGATTCAGCAACTTGTGGAAGCAGAACAAGACACAGAGACGGGTCAAGAGCGAAGGGGATCAACCAAACACTCTCCAGCCCACCCTCACCAACGTTCCTCCAACGACAACAAGCAACGAATCTACCACCACGAGCCCCTCAAGCTTCAAGCCATGTGTCCAAAAAAGCACTCCGTCACTCAAAAGCACACACGAATCAGATGGTGAGGACTCCATCTCTGACAACACGGGTCCAAGGCCATCTCTCAGACGCTCAAAGAAGTTCTACCACCTCTCCAACTCTGCCTGCCACTTCAACTTGCACTACTCATGGGAGCACATTGAAGACATCCTTTCACCAAAGACCAACTACACCAAGGGCACAGGCGTGTATCAGTCCATCGGGTCTGTTGTTGAGGTTGAAACGAGAAGCTACATCAGTGACTTGGACTATGACGGAGACGGCGAGAGCCAGGCAACACAGGAGGATGGCCCCACCATTGATCAGCCAATGCTTCAGTTGGAACAAGAGCAGACTCTTGACAAGCTCTTGAGAGCAGGACCACCCACCAGACAGTACACGGACACTGAGCTGAATGGGATGTATCACTGTTTGACGGCTTCTGCAAGCCTGACATCTCTCAGAAACGAGCCCTTGTTTAGAATCACGGAACATCAATTGGAAAAGACCTAAATGGACACTATTTGCTTAATCAAATGCCCTTTATAACCGCTAATTCGGGTACATTCCGCATGTATGCCATTACATAATCAATGCTTACATCATCATTACATAATCGGTGTCCATGCCCACCGTTTTTAGCGCCCGCATTAACGAAACAACAACAAAACGGTCGTAAACTCAGCTTTTGGTGGTTCAAAAGAGGAAACAAAGCGGAGATGTTCAAGTGTGAGTTTGTGTATGACGATGCATGGACCGAGAGCTTTCCAGACTAACAATCTACAGGGAAAACGGGTATCCAGAGCCACTACTCGCTGGCCTCCAACCCGAGCTTCCACAGCGATCTATGGGCGGTGTACCCGGCCCGTCAGAAGTCCACAGACCGGCAAGTGAGCGTGTTCATGTTCGACAAGAAGAAGTTCGAGGCCCTGCTCACCAAGAACAACATCATAAAGCGTGGCGAGAAACAGGTGCTCAACGACGCCTACGAGGTGTTGCGGAACCAAGTGGCCAACCTCGCCAAGTTCAGACATCCGAATGTGTTGACGCTGATCGAGCCGTTGGAGGAACACAAGGCCTCGTTCTTGTTCGTCACTGAGCTTGTGACTGGCTGTCTCAACACGGTCCCGCCTGAGCTCGATGACGTGAGCATCCAGAAAGGTCTCCTCCAGGTCGCCAACGCACTCAAGTTTGTGCACGAGCAGGCCAAGATGGTCCATCTCGCTGTTCAGCCATCCTCCATCTTCATCAACGACAACTCCGATTGGAAACTCAGTGGACTCGGTCATCTCCAGCCTGTTGAGTCCGAGGAATACTTCGTGCCCCAGTACGATCCAAGAATGCCAGGGTTTGTCAACATCAACCTCAACTACACCGCACCGGAAGTTGTCTTTGAGAACAAGATCTCCGTGGCTTCAGACATGTTCTCGTTGGGATGTGTGGTGTACTATCTCTACAACGACGGTTCCGGGTCCATCATCAACTGCAACAGCTCGACGAGTTACTACAAGGAGGACTATGACAAGTTTGAACGCATGCTGAAGCAGAACAACCCACGCCAACTGTTCAAGAAGGTTCCTGAGACGCTGTTCAACATCCTGCCAAGACTCATTGCCCGATACCCGAACCAGAGAATCCTTCCACAGGAGTTCATCGAGTCGGAGTACTTCAACAATCCATTGGTTAAAGTGATGGTGTTTTTGGATGAGTTCCCAACCAAGTCTGACGAGGAGAAGCTCATCTTTTTGAAGTCGTTGGTTGGACTTCTGCCACTGTTCCCGCAGTCTATCCTACAGAAGAAGATCTTGCCAATCATGAGAGATGTGATTGATAAGAAGGTTGTGCCGTTGATTCAAGTGACGCTGACTATCATCTTGAGTATTGGACAGACGCTTTCACAACTGACGTTCCACGATAAGATCTACGTGACTGTCATTGACGACAAGCTGTTGGGATTCGAAGAAGCTCAGATTGTGTTGTTGGAGAACCTGCCAATCCTTCAGAACAAGGTGAAGAATGATGAGTTCAAGAAGCTGTTGTTGAAGCTCACGGACAAGACACTCGACATGAAGAACAGTTTCCAAGTCCAGGCGAAGACATTGGAGAGAATGGACATCATCCTACAGTCTATTGACTTCCCGAACATCAAGAACAACATCTTCCCAAAGATCTGTATCATCTTCTCCAAGACGACTTCGTTACAGGTGAAACTCAAGGCTATTGAGGCGTTTGTGCAGCTCATTGAGAAAAAGGGCATTGACAAGTTCATCATCAGCGAGACACTTCTCCCGCTGTTGAAGTCGATGAAGACTCGTGAAGTCAAGATAATGAGTGCTGTTCTGCAAGTGTACAAGTCCTCTGCCGAGATCCTGGACGAGGAAAGCACAGTCGAGCACATCCTCCCACAGCTCTGGAGTCTATCCATGGCTACAAGTCTCAACCCACGGTCGTACAAGAGCTATACCGATGTCATCAACGAGATCTCCAAGTCGATCCAGGCCAAGCACATGGAGAAGCTTAGAGCACTCGAGGGAAGCAAACCACAGGAGGATGATGACGACCAGGAAAAGTTCAGACATCTACTCTACGGAAAGGAGGAGAACAAGGTTGATGCGTCAAACCCACCACAACAACCATCGAGCATGACGACACAGCCACTTTCACCAGTGAACCACACACCAACGCCACAAGTGATGCAGCCCAGACACAAGGCCGAACCACTGACGCTCAAGCCAAGTAAACCAACAACGCTCAAGCCATCCAAACCACAACAACAGTCATTCAACGGACTCTCATTCGGTGCCACTTCGACCACGATCCAACCAGTGATCAAACATCTCGAGACGAACCCGATCCAGGACGACGACGACTTCGAGGCATTTGTCTCTGCCCCACAATCCAGAACTGCTACTCCGTTGCAGAATCAGTTCACGAGTACTACCAACACCACCATGAACAGCAGCACCATGAACAGCACCACCAACAACAACACCATTGACTGGACATCCGAAGCTTACAAGGCGACATCGAAGCCCCTGAGCCCAGCAAGCAACGTCAAGCTCCCTCCGGGCTTTGGAGACACGCTTTTGACGCCAGCGAAGAAGCACAACACGGCCAGCACCGGGAACTACAACTGGAGCAACGGGGACAGTCTCATATAACCATCTAGACGCTCTTTTAATGCTAACATCTCATCGTTAGGCCTTAGTAGTAAGCGCAAGTTCGCGCTTTGGTGATGTAAGCCGAAGAAAAAGTTATGCCCGATGAGCCTGCAACACCAAAACATCACCAAATCGACCACAACCGACGCACAATGTCTTCACTCGCACAAGTTGACAAGAAACGACGCACTGTGTTCAAGCCTCTTCTTGATAATCCATTTTCTCAGGCGGAATTCCCACGTCTAGAGCCCGAGATCCAGACACAGCTGCTCGAGTTCCTTCTCCTACTCCTCAAGGACGTGCAACAGGCAAAAGAGCTCAAAACTGAGCAAAAGACACACTTCAAACTTGGATTCAACTCGACGGTGAAAGTACTTGAAAGCCAGACCAAAACTGGTATTACACCGCTTTCATACGTGTTCGTTTGCAAGTCAGACATCCAGCCAGCACTCATCACCCAGCAGTTCCCAGTCCTCTGCTATACCTCGTCAACGCCCACGAACCCAGTCAAGCTCGTGGCCCTCCCACGTGGATCACTGGACAAGATCGAACAGGTGCTGGGAACGAGGACGGGTGTGATTGGACTGGAAAAGTTTGATGGACTCGGTGTGCGATTTGGAGAGCTGCTGGACGCGGTGGATAAGGTCTCGGTGCCATGGCTAGAGAACGTCCACTTCAAGGAGCTCAAGGTCAAGATGCTGGCGACTTCTGCACCTGTGAAAGGAGGAAGGGTGAAGGGGAAAGTGGAAAAGAAGAAGAAGAACAAAAAGGGTGTGAAATAACTGTGTCTCTATTGTCTATAACAGGCGTACTAATCTAGAGGCCAACTTCATCGCACTTCTAATCGGCATCGTAGGCACCGGACGGGCAAATGAGTGGAATTGTCTGACTCCCTGAGTTCTGAATGCGTTCCTGAGATTGCCATCAACATCAGGAGCTGTCAATGTGACGAACTTCCCAAGTTTGCGCCTGATCCCGTCGTCATGATCACTGATGGAACTGAGATACAACAGACTCTCAGCTCGTGTCATGCCCACATATAACAGACGTTTCTCTTCGACATCTTCATTCAACAACCGCTCACCAGTCATCAAGAACACCACGGGGAATTCCAACCCCTTTGCTGAATGGACCGTGCATATCCTCACAGCATTCTTCATCTTTGAACTCGGCACACGATCGGTGTAGTTCTGGAGGAAGTACTCAGCGACACTCATCTCCTGGTCACCCTCCGTAGGTCTCAGTGTGGCAAACATCTTCAAGTTCTCATAGAACTCCAACACCTGTCTCGTGACATGCTTCTTATCCGCCTCGGAGTGGATCGTCTTCGCCATGGTCTTGCGTAGCCCCAGCTCTTCTCCGACTCGAAGCAGTGCTCTCATGATTGACGAAGCGTCATGGAAGTCAAGAGTCCGGCGAGTGGTCTCCATCACTTCAACATATTTCTGCAAGGATATCGGTTTCAGAGCCTCACTGTGACTGATGAGGTAGTCGTACAACGTCATATCCAACTCCACAGCACTCTTCTCCAGTTTGGTGATCGTACTCGGCCCAACACCAGGCAGCAGCTTCAACGTGCACACAAGTGACCAGTGTGCCTTCTCCGGGTGATACAGCACAGCCAAGTAGTTAACCAGATGTGATAACTCGTTGTCCAACCATGACGGCGTACTGCTCAGTTTCAGATGTGGAAGGCGATAGAAACTCAGTGTCTTTGCGAGGAACGTCAACTCAGCGTTGGTCCGGGCCAGAACAGCAATGTCTCTGTATTGGATCCCGGAGGAAGGTGTAGTCAGACGAAGGATTTCATCGGCAATGTACTGTGATTGGTCTTCCATTGATGTGAATGAGGCGAACACGGGCTTGATCGACGATGGTCGTGTTGAAGACAACCCACGGTCTTCTCCAAGGACATGTTCCGAAGCAGCAATGATCTCAGGAGTCGAGCGAAACGACTCGGTCATCTCCACTGTATCCACAGCTTTGAACTTCTCCAAGGACCGATCCACCACCTGGTTTGAACCAAGAAACGAGTAGATGGACTGACATGGGTCTCCAGCCACAACAAGATGCGAGTCTCTTGCCACCAGCTCAACAAACTCCCACAGGTCCTGATACATGTCCTGAAACTCATCAACCACGACAATATCGTACTCCAGTGACACCTCTCCATTCCGCATCATCCTCTTTGCCCCTCTCAAGAAATCGGAGTGGATCACCGTATGCATCCTGTGCAACAGTTCCAGCACGTTCCTCAAGTTCACCGGTGATACACCAAACTCCTTCGCAACCTGATCCACGACCTCATCCGTCTCTCCAAGATCCTTGACCTTCGTGATACACTTCCTGAGACTGAACCTGTTGATCTTTGCCAGCTCACTCAACACCTTCCACCCCGGTTCCTCCAACACCTCAACGTCTTGATACCACTGATCTCCCTTACTCATCATCATATGGCTCAGCGCGTGAAACGTGTGGACATTCACTGTAGCAGCCACTTGATCGCCCAGGACATCCACCAGTTTGCTATTCATGCTGTCAACGGCTCTGTTTGTCATGCTCAGGACTAGGATTCGTGATGGTTCAATGTCGTGTGTGGAGATGAGATGCGCAAGCTTGTGTACGATCGTTGAGGACTTTCCAGCGCCAGGACCGCTTGTTATTCGGAGTGTCCGTGAAGGTGAGATTGGATGTGTGATGATCTCATGCTGTGTCGGTGTTAGTTTGTCCATGCTGCTGTTCTTATAGTGGAAAGGAGAGTGTTTGGAGGGCCGTTTGTTGTTTCATCGGTGTTCCAGCGCGAAGTCCGGGGATCCATCTCATCCTCCGGGATCCCGCTGTGTCGACACTACGCCACGTGACTATGTCGCGAACTGGTGTAGATCCACAGAGAAGGCAACACGTTGACTATATAATGGGAACAATCCCCGCTGAGCTCCATTTCCAAGTACACAGTACAG
>JAKUBA010000109.1:0-14904 GCA_030563065.1 Petasospora veronae | reverse complement strand
CCTGTGTTGGTTTGGTATGAATGAGTTTTGGGTCTATATGAATGAGACGGGCTTTTGGCATGGTCTGGTTGTCACCTTTCCAAGTAAAGCGCCAGAAGCTCTGTAATAGCGTATATTTTTGGCCGTGTTGTTTGTTGTACGGTTTGTATACGTTGTGATCAAGGAACTTCTGAAGTTCTTTTTCCATTGGCTGTGTCCACTGTGGGTCTTCGTTCGCGAGCTTGTAGCTTTTCGGTGTGTTCTGAACTGTGGCCACATGGTTTGTGAAGTGTGTTGTCGGAATTGATGCATGGAGATCGTGCATTACTGTGAACGCAATGACGGCTTGGAAGTCTGATCTTGTTGCAAATACCTTTTGGTTATTGTGGGGTAGATAGAATTGGTATGTCTCGGTATCAAAATCAACTGTAAGGAAGGCCCCCTTTTCAAGGCTCTTTGTTCTGTTGTTGAGAATGAAGCAGTCTTGTAACCATTTTGGCAAAGGATGGTTACATAGATTGTAGTTGTTGTATTTGTATATTGAGATCGGAGTCTTGTTGTCCAGAGATGTATGTGGTGTTCCATTGTAGATGTTAATGGTGTGTTCCACTGAGTCTGGGAAGAGTATGTCTTGAAGTTCGATTGGTACATGCGCTGTAATTGCACGCTGTATCTGTTTGATTGTCTGGACAGCCCGCTCGGCGGTACCATTGTACTCTTTGTTGCCGGGCGGAGCTGTCATGAACTGTGTGCCGGTTGATTGTAAGGCTGAGGCAACTCTTGTGAACTCCGAACCTTTATCGGTACGGATGATTTGAGGCCAATGCTCATGGTACTGTGCTTCTTTGTTTATGTATTGTATAACAGACTCAGCAATCTCGGCTTTGCTGGTTGTTGTGATGTGATGCATGTATCGAGAGGCTTCATCAATGATAAGGACCACATAGTAGATACTGTTCTTGTTGTATCGGATCTGAAAGGTATCCATGTGTAGGGTATGAAATACTGTTAATGTTCGGTTTGTTCTGGGGTGTGTCAGTGGACCACGTTTGAACTTGGTGATTTTACATGTCACACAGTTGTCAATGAGTTGTCTTGTAATTGGTGATATGTTGAGTCCCATGGCGCGTAGTTTCTTGACGCTCATATGTCCCAGATTGTCATGAACTTGTTTGCCAGGGTCCTCTGGTATCTCGAAGATTGCCGCATGTGTTGGTCGTGCCTTGATGCTGTTGACAGCCGCCGGGTATTTCTTATGGACCTCGGAGATTAGCTGTGGCGTGTGTTGCGTCATTTTGTCATTGAAGTGCGCATGGATGTGGGTAGCGGTTGAGATGGGAGCTGGGGGAATACCAACTCGGATCATATGAGTTTCATTGATCCATTTTTGTTGGTTTCTGTAATGAGTATTGTTTGTATCTTTGTATTGTGGTTTGTATACATAGGCCTTTTCATCGGCGAATAGCACGTGAAATCCTTGTTCTGTGAGGTCCCTCACAGCCACGATGTTGGTGTTGGCCTTAGTAAGCAGCGAAGCGCGAATTTTGATGTTCGGCGCCAAGTTGACGGTGCCGGTTCCTTCGGTAAATGTGGTGGTTCCGGTTGTGAACGTGAGCTCTTGTCTCTCGTTTGGGTTGTAGTTTGTGAGGTGATGTTGTTGATGTGTCAACGATAGGGTGGATCCCGAATCCAATAAGTAACTGTTGAGGTAATACATCCCTGTTTTGGTATCACAGTGAAAGATGTCCATTGTGTTTGATAGTGTGCCCTGATCAATCCGTAGTGCGGCGTCATCCTTGTCGGTGATTGGCTCAGCGATTGATGGTTTGTCTGTGGCTACTGTTGTTGTTGTAGGCTCTGTGGATGTATTGTAATTGATAGTGTTATAAAGATGTTTGTTGTATGTACTTGTTGAACTGGTCTCCGCGTTGTCCTATTGGTTCTTGTTGCGGTGCTGTTCGATTTTTTGTTTGGTCTCCTCTGGAAGAACATGCTTGTCTCGGTGGAAAGTCGACCAATTGACTGTTCCATCCGGTGTGTCCGGACTTAGATTGCGGATATCAATGAGATGTCTTCCAAACAAGTGAACCATACGACAAGTCCCACAGTAAGACATGTCTGTAGGTCTTGGAGGTGGCGGTGGAATGATCATCTGTTGATCGTCATCTGTACGTCCACGTTTCAGTGATGTTGGTGGTCCTCGGTTGTTGTTGTTGTTGTTGTTGTTGTTGTTGTTGTTGGCATGTGGGCCTCGGTTGTGGTTTGAGCTTGGTCTCAAGGATGGTTGTTCTGTGTTATTCCAATCGATGGACAAGTGGTCCGAGAACGACGTTATGCCGTTCTTGCGAACACACCTGGTGGTGCCTTGGCCCCTGATATAGTCCAACACAGATGCAATTGACAGAGTTGGAGTCTCCGTAGCCTGCTGCTGTGTAAGCAGGGCTTCTGTGGCTCCCTTCACTGCGCGGGTTCCGCCGTTGAAGGTACCAGCCGTACGCTTGAGGAGCAGCATTGTGATGAGCAAACGGGAGAGCTTCAAGGAATCGGAATGACCAAAGAAATTGTCAAGACGTTGTCCATCACGCGACAATTGAGACAGCAGTTCACTTTCTGGGTGACTCTCAAGCAACTTGTTCAGGACGTCCAAACTGGGATGGACGAGGACACGTTGTCCTGTTGTGGTTGATCTGGCAATGTTGAGAAGTTCAAAACTGCTCCGCTTGGCAGTAGAAGCGTTCTCGTTGATAAACGACGTCCATTGTAAGCTCGTCGTCATCGCACCAGACAAGTTTTTGTCCACATTCAAATAGAAGCGATGTTTGGCTCGAGAATGGTGATGATCACGCTCTTCTGTGTAGAGATCATCAAGAACACCAGCAGGCAGCGGGACCTTCTGCCACTTGTCACTGTCAAATGTCTCGTAGAGATGGAGGTCTGTTGTCAGGAGGAGGTGGACTGTCTCGGACAGTTGACGGATGGTTGGCAAAGCTCTTGTCAATCTGCCGGCGATTATCAACATGTCCGGGTTAGCTTTGTCAAGCACACAACAGCATTCATCACTCTTCAGATGTTTGATGACCATCTTTACCTCTCTTGCCGCCTCAGTGAGAGCGCGCTCAATCACCTCTCTGTTGTACTTGGTTCTCTGAATCTCTGCGGAAGTGATCCCATCGTTGGTGTCGAGGTCAGCAGCAGTTGAAGAGTTGGAAGAAGTGGAAGGCAAAGGTGGAGGAGTAGTAGAGTCTGGTGGTGCTGGCTCTGGAATGTGTGTGGAGTCTTCGATGAGCTGTTCGTCCACGTCCATGTTCTCGGAGTAGTTCAAGAGCTCAACACTGGTGTCGTCGTCGTTCATGATGATGATGGTAATGGATCCCTGTCGGTCGTGGTAGAGTAGGCGTTTTAACCTGCTAAGGCGGAGTGGAAGTGTTTGTGTACACGGTTGATCAAATTAGGTAATATACAGGTTTCCGGGAGCAAAGGGAATAAAACTTTTCTTTTATACCTGAGTCGGGCAGCAGACTCTCTCCATTCCTCGGCTTGTCAGTTCCAACAGCAGTCACAGCCGCAGTCGCACCCAGGTGTGATTGTAGAGGCCATGCCCTAACTGATGTCACGTGACTAGGTCATGTGATGCTCAGACCCTGATTCCGTTGGTTCGGGCACATCTGTTTAGTCAGCGCACGGCAAGCTTAACAGAACTGGCGTTTGTACCGGATAAATTTATACAGGACGGGCCTGATCATCCTGATGCGGCTTCAGGTCCGGGCAAGGATCTAGATGAGCTACCATAGCGGCGCCAGCTCCACCTTTTGTCAGAGAATGGGACTATTTGGTGCTACCAATCATGGCCTCGGTGAACACTAAAGTTCGAGACTTCACGGTGTCGTCTGGACACACACTTGAATAAGACTCTGCACCGCAATGGGTTCGCTTCTTCACAGTTGTTCCTGATTGGTACCACAACATCCTGACTAAGAAGGAAACTCCGCATAAGGTCTCAGACTGTGGTCCGTGCACATGTCCTAACTTCGCTGAATTGATCCGGTTCGCTGGCTTGAAGAGGAAGCTGTGTTTCCTACCTGGGAAGACTGTCAGAAGAACGTTTGAAGAGATCTGGGTGAGACTGACAAGGGTTTAGCAGTTGGTGATCTTGGACCTGGGTTGCAAAGACAACCAGACACAACAGATCACCAGATCAAAGGTGTATCATGCCATGGCGTGTCTTGTGTGTTGTCTCTGTGTATATATAGATGCTGTAGATGAAGATTGCTACACAACGGTTGTCTTGCCTTCTGCAGGAGTAAACAACAACAAACACGGGATCAGATGTACAGTAGCCCAACAATAGTGCGATCCGGGGCAACCTGTTACAGCCTATATCTTTGTGCTATTTAAAGACCAGAGTAGCTTCACCGTAACCAAACAGCTTTATCTACACAGATCTATAGATCAACATCAATTTGTATGTGTTAGCAAACGTATAGACAGATATATGATGGTTAATGAAGGACTCGTGTACAAAAGTGCATCAGAGAGTGAAGGTCGGCTTCTCATGAGTTTCAACCAAATCCAAACCATACTTGAGTCTTTCATCAGCCGTCTTGATACTTCTAAAGAACACATCTGGAGGAGTACACGTTCCCAAAGCCCTTCTGGCATGGTTCTCCAAATAGGTCAACCCGATAACATAACTGGCATTGACCCACCCAAACCCTTCCGTGGCAACCCCCTTGAAGTCACTTCCCTGGTTTCCATACTCTGCCTCGACACGATGCGGATCAGTGGCCCTCGTGACATTGTACTTCTCCACCACGATACCATTGTAGTCCACAAACGCCTTTGTCATGAGGTACAACCAGCGGTATGCCAACCGTCTCGAGACGTCTTCGTACCCGTACGCAGCAAACCCGGCCCATGCGAGGATCTGCTGAGGGGCCCATCCGAACGGGTAGTCCCACTGTCTGGATGGTCTGTCGAGGGAGATCTCACCTCTGCTCTTCTCTGTCCCTGCAGCGAGGCCGCCGAGTTCTTCAAAGAGATGCACAGAGCGTGTGAGACGTTGTGCTTGTGCTGGGGAGGCATGGCCGGCCCAGAGGGACCAGAAGGCAGTGGCGGACTCATAGGTGGACTGCAGGCCAAGTTTGACGTTGTAGTCGAAGTAGAGACCCTTCTCCTCGTTCCAGAGATGGGTGTTGATTGCCGTCTGTCTGGCCTTGGCTCTCGTGTGCCATTCATCAGGGGTGTGGACCTTGCCTGTGTGATCGGTGAAGGAACCTCCAAAGTAGTGCTCGATGAAACGGGCAATGTCAATCTCGTACTTGTACAACAGGGAGTTGAGGTCAATCGTGGCGAGGTTGGCACAAATACCTTCGAGTCTGTAGGACGTATCGTGGCCGGACTCTCTGACGGCACGGTCATGGGTGAAGTAGTCATCGAGCGCCGGTTCACGAATGGATCCGTCATTGTAGCGATCTCTGAACTCCTCGATCGTGACATTGTGCTTGAGTGCGTATGGACCCAGGACGGAGTCGAAGTGTGTTGGCTCTGTCTCTGGTGGGATTCCCTGGCCGTCTGGATGGTAGCATGAGAGCCCAGTCGTGGCGTCGTACCGTGGCGATGCGGTCCAGACGGTGGTGTACTCCTTGATGGCAGCTCTGAGGGATCTCGCCAACAAGTCCAAAGCATCACCGTTGCGAACACCACCCATGGCCTCAAACACACGGAATGCCATGTCTGTCAAGAATGGAGGCTGCGATCTGCTGAGGTAGTACGATCTGTTTGCGTTGAGGATCTTGCCATAGTGATCGATCTGGAAGACAAAGTGTTCAACCATTCCACGGGCAAGTTCCACCTTGTTGTTGATGATGAGACCAAGAGACTCCATGTATGAGTCCCAGCCGTACAACTCATTGAAACGACCACCTGGCACGACATAGGGGAACCCCTGGAGTGCATCCTCGCCTGTCTCTGGGTCATGCACCTTCTCCATTGCCAGGGCGAGCAGACCAGGACGTGTGTTGATCGACTGGACGTATGCGGCGGTGATGTCCTCAGGGAGGTACTCCACCTCTAGTTCAAACTCTGGGTGGCGTGTGGCGATGTTGGTGAAGAACTCAAACTGTTCCTGACAGTCAAAGGGGACGTATACGCGTGGGTTTGAGGGGATCTTGGTGTCTTTGGCGAACAGTGCGATGTTGTCGGCGTCGATGCGTCTGGTGAGGTTCTTCCAGAACTGGGTGGAGATCAAACGGGAGAGTCTGTCGACTGGGTTCTCATTGAGTCGAGCTTCGTCGAGGATCATCTGTTGGCGTCCAAAGCGTTTGGCGATGGTGAGTTCCTGCAGCAGGTTCGAGAGCATGTATGTTCCTCTGATGTCCTTCTGGTTGTATCCGTTCGAGTTGACCGTGCCCAGCTTGAGCACCTTGGGGCCCGTGTCCTCGATGGTGATCTGCCAGTTGTTATCAGTGTCCTCTGACTTGAGCAGCTCCTTGAGTGTAGCATCAATGTCTGCGATGAAGAATCTGCGCCCTCTGGAGCCCGTGGAGACACCTGCCTCGTCCTGGGACCCACGACGCTTCAAAGAGGAGCGCACCTCGTCTCTCAGGCTCATCTTCAGCGAGGACATGTTCTCCATCACGGACTGTGTGCGTGTGCGGTTCCAGCGAGAGCCCTGAGGAGCCCTTGCCGGGTCAGTCTTCGGGCCGTAGTAGTCCTCGGCTTTCTCAAAGGGGGAGAGGTCGTCCAGCGAGGACTTTCTTCTGATTCTGTCCATCGGTGCGTGTTTTGGTGGTGCGTGCTGGTGGTTTTGGCGGTGGTGCTGGTGCGTTGGGTGACACGCCTATTTAAAGTCTGGGGCGCCGCGTTGGGGAGTGGGGGAGCTGGTTTGCGGTCACGTGACGGGGGATTGCAGCGATTATTAAAGGCCGGCGCTGTACAGTTTTGCGGTGTTTACTATGAGATTTGGGCCCAAAGAGGTGTATTTAAAGGGCCAATAAACAGCGTAACCCACCAATTAAACACCGTTCCCTGCCCCACAAACCGCCAAAAGAAGGAGAATGCGCGATGTTGGCGTTGTTGTCTGTGGCAAAAAAATTTCACGATCCGTCAAAACACGTCAAACATCGACGCTTTTGGCACCAAATTAGTCGAAAACCACCGCTGAGCTGCCATGTCCGAGAAGCCTGAGACCGCAGAGAAGCCAGTCGAGTCCCCAGTGACCGCACAGCCGCCAACAGCCTCCGCAGACGTGTTCGCCATGTTCGGTGCCTCCAAGAAGAAGACTGAGAAGAAGGAGGAGGAGTCCAAGGAGGAGGAGTCCAAGGAGGAGGAGTCCAAGGAGTCCAAGGAGGCCAAGGAGGAGAAAGACGCCGAGGAGGAGGCCCCAGAGTCCCCAGACGTCCACTTCGAGCCACTCGTCCAGCTTGAGAAGGTCGAGGTCAAGACACACGAGGAAGAGGAGGAGGTGTTGCACAAGGTGCGTGCTAAGCTCTTCAAGTTCCACGCCGACACCAACGAGTGGAAGGAGAGAGGAACAGGTGACGTCAAGTTCCTCCAGCACAAGGACACCAAGAAGGTGCGTCTTCTCATGAGAAGAGACAAGACACTCAAGATCTGTGCCAACCACTTCATCTCCCCAGACTACGAGCTCAAGCCAAACGTTGGCTCTGACAAGTCCTGGGTCTACGCCGTCACTGCCGACGTGTCAGAGGGTGAGCCAGAGGCCCAGACCTTGGCCATCAGATTCGGTAACAAGGAGAAGGCCGATGACTTCAAGGCCGAGTTCGAGAAGGCACAGGAGTTCAACAAGAAGTAATCTAATGAGAATATGCTTTGCTTTTACTATGTAGACTAAACGTTCTTCTTCGACTCGGGTCTGTACGTCTTGTTGAAGCTGAACTTGATTAGGATCCAGATGATGTGTAGTGGTGTCAGGTCCGGCCAGAGTGTTTCCACAAACTCGAGCACACACCCCTTTGAGCTCGCCTGCCACAGCAAGAAGTCGCTGAGCCTCGAGACACCCGATGTGCGGATCAGCAAGTCCAGTGGTGGCTGACCCCCGGTGTATAGGCTCTCCTCGATCAGGTTCTGGTCAATGTCGTCGAGCTGGACAGACCCCTTGGCCGTGTGTCTGACAATCGAGCGCATCGCATGGGCCATCTCGTGTCTTGACGTGTAGGGGAAGCACACATTCAATGTTGCCCTCGAGTTCGCCCTTGTCGTATGCTCTGCCTCCTCCAACGCATCCAGCACATCTTTGGGAAGCAGTGCCCTGTCCCCCAGCACCTTGATCCGCACACCGTACTTCTCTGCCAGCTCTCCAGCCTCTGTCAGCTGCTCAAACCGCTGCTTCGCCAGCTCCATCAGCCAGTCCACCTCGTGCCTGCTTCTCTTGAAGTTCTCGATGGAGAAGGCAAACACCGTCGCACTCTTGACACCGCACTCGAAGCACATCTCCAGGACACGCGCCATGCTCTCGAACCCGGCGTTGTGGCCCTCCTTGAGCTCGATGTTCCGTCTGCGTGCGTACCGTCTGTTGCCGTCCATTACAAAGCCGATGTGTTGCGGCACTGGGCCCGTCTGGAGCACGCGGCCAAACGTCCTTTTGGCGACGGTTAAGAGCTGCTCGGACCCGGGAAACGAGCTGAGCCAGTCCATCTTTGTGTACGGAAGTGGTGGTTTGCGGTGTTTGTGTAGTTAGGGGAGGATTTATGAGCTGGCCTGTATTTTTTGCCCGGGAAGAGGTTGTGAGCCCCGCCGCACTCTTAATTGCGCTGAAAACCCGACACATCAACACCGAGGACATCTTCCCGCTCGACACCTCCACACACCAAACCACCACAATTGGCCAGAAATGCTCAGAGCACGGACACTCAGAGCTGCGAGAGCCACCAGACGTCCGGCCGCAAGAGTCCTCCACCGCAACTCGTCATGGGCCACCGCAGTCAACACCGCTGCCAGACTCGTAACACCGGCCGCCATCCTCAAGGACCCGCTCTCCCTGGTCTCCCACGAGATGTCCCAGCTCGCAACAAACATCGGCCAGCTGATCGGCTCTGGACACCCGACACTCAACAGAATCTCCGCCTACTACTTCGAGTCGCAGGGAAAGAAGATCAGACCACTGATCGTGCTCCTGCTCAGTAGAGCCCTTGCTGAGATCCCCCTCGACCAGAGAACTCGCATCCCACTCGACACTCTTGACATCCCGGAACAGCCAGTGTATGACGGCACAAAATCCCTCTCTGCCCTCCTCGCAGACCCAGTGGGTCCTCTCTCCCCACTCAAGATCCTCCACGGAATCTCCCCAAACGTCATCCTCGACCCACTCACCAAACCACACGAGTCCCTCCCTGAGTTCGACTCCCGCAACGGCATCCTCCCGAAACAGAGACGTCTTGCCGAGATCGTCGAGATGATCCATACTGCATCCCTCCTCCACGACGACGTCATCGACGACTCAGACTCTCGCAGAAACAGACCATCGGGGAACATCGCCTTCTCGAACAAAATGGCCGTCCTCGCCGGTGACTTCCTCCTCGGCCGTGCATCCGTCTCCATCGGCCGTCTCAGAAACCCAGAGGTCATCGAACTCATGTCCACATCCATCGCCAACCTCGTGGAAGGTGAGTTCATGCAGTTGAAGAACACAATCCTCCAGCCAAACGAGGACACAGTGGACGAGAAACGCATCCCTCAGCCAACGGGCGTCATTGACACAAAGGTCCACGAGTACGCCGTTGCCACTCCACGCGGAACCATCTCCCACGAGGACAACGTCGCTGCGGCATTCGAGTACTACACCCACAAGACATACCTGAAAACGGCTGCGCTCCTGTCCAAGTCCTGTCGCTCCGCAGCCATCATCAGTGGTGCTAACGACAACGTCATCGAGAACGCATACCAGTTCGGGCGCAACTTGGGCCTCTGCTTCCAGATGGTGGATGACATCCTGGACTACACACAGACGTCTGAGCAGCTGGGCAAGCCGGGCATGGCGGATCTCAAGCTTGGACTCGCCACAGCACCGGTGTTGTTCGCATGGAGACAGAACCCGGAGCTCGGTGTGCTCATCTCGAGAAAGTTCAAAGAGGAAGGGGATGTGGAAAAGGCAGTCCAGGCTGTTCGTGACTACAACGGGTTGGAACAGACAAGAGAGTTGGCAGAGGATTATTGCCATAAGGCCTTGGCGAACCTCAGAGCTGTCCTCCCAGAGAGTGATTCGAGAAGTGCGTTGGAGTTCTTGACCAATGCTATTGTCACTAGAACAAAGTGAGCGGAACAGTGAGAGTACACGCCTGTATATATTGCATTATCATTATATTATATTTGTTAGATTACTATCAACCGGTCAATTTGTACTCTAGTCGTAACAACCATGCATCGCTCAGATCCAGTTCTGATCAAGGTCAGACGCAGACTTGCTTGACTTGTGTGCCTTTGTCTTCTTTGTAAACGAAAACATATCAGTGATGGAGTTGCTGTTCTTGTGCTTGAACTTGCTCACCCACCGTGGTTTCGGTAGCTCAAAGTCTTGATCACTCACGTACACCGAGTATCTCGCCGCCATCCTTTCCTGTCTGACATCGGGTCTCTCGAGTTCATGGAGCGTGTCACCGAGCTCAATCGTCGGTGTTGTGGATGGAGTTGGCACTTTCCCACGTAGAGAAGGGAAACAGTATGCGGGGACAGAACGTGGGTGTTGGGTCTTGGGTCTGCCCTTTGGTGGAGAAGCAGCAGCGAGCCATGCTTTGGTCTCATCCTCGTCGAGTCCAAGATGTGAGAGCAGAGAGGATTCACGACGGTGTCGATTGAGCGTGTTATCGCGTGCGGAGATTGGTTGTGGGTACTGGTATCCCTGGCTGAACCCGTAGGAGTTGGAATTCATGCTCGTCTCGTGGGACGAAGGGACGGTGATCTCTGTTGTGTTCGTTCTGTCGGATTCCTCGGACAGTCGGTACTGCTCTGGAGAGTAGGGCTCGTCACGCATGTCGATTGGTTGTCTGCCCTGCTGCTTCTGTGGGTTGTTGGGGGTTGATGGCGTTGAAGTGGCGGACATTCTTCAAGGGTGCAGGAGTCGATATGTGTCTCAGACGGAGCGGGTGTTGTCCGAAAAGAGTGATGTATCGGGAGAACAAGAGAGACAAAGAGCGAGAGATGACACGAGGACCAGAACCGTCTTTCTCAGCGTTGATCGGCCTGAACTGCAAATGAAGGGGTTCGCTGACAGGAGTCCCTTTGTTTACTATTTTTGGGAGTCCTGGACGTCATCAAATGTTGAGCTTGCCGTGCGCTGACTAAACAGATGTGCCCGAACCAACGGAATCAGGGTCTGAGCATCACATGACCTAGTCACGTGACATCAGTTAGGGCATGGCCTCTACAATCACACCTGGGTGCGACTGCGGCTGTGACTGCTGTTGGAACTGACAAGCCGAGGAATGGAGAGAGTCTGCTGCCCGACTCAGGTATAAAAGAAAAGTTTTATTCCCTTTGCTCCCGGAAACCTGTATATTACCTAATTTGATCAACCGTGTACACAAACACTTCCACTCCGCCTTAGCAGGTTAAAACGCCTACTCTACCACGACCGACAGGGATCCATTACCATCATCATCATGGACGACGACACCAGTGTTGAGCTCTTGAACTACTCCGAGAACATGGACGTGGACGAACAGATCATCGAAGACTCCACACACAATCCAGAACCAGCACCACCAGACTCTACTACTCCTCCACCTTTGCCTTCCACTTCTTCCAACTCTTCAACTGCTGCTGACCTTGACACCAACGATGGGATCACATCCGCAGAGATTCAGAGGACCAAGTACAACAGAGAGGTGATCGAGCGCGCTCTCACTGAGGCGGCACGCGAGGTAAAGATGGTCATCAAACATCTGAAGAGTGATGAATGCTGTTGTGTGCTCGACAAAGCTAACCCGGATATGTTGATAATCGCCGGTCGATTGACAAGAGCTTTGCCAACCATCCGTCAACTGTCCGAGACAGTCCACCTCCTCCTGACAACAGACCTCCATCTCTACGAGACCTTTGACAGTGACAAGTGGCAGAAGGTCCCGCTGCCTGCTGGTGTTCTCGATGATCTCTACACAGAAGAGCGTGATCATCATCATTCCAGAGCCAAACATCGCTTCTACTTGAATGTGGACAAGAACTTGTCTGGTGCTATGACGACGAGCCTACAATGGACGTCGTTCATAAATGAGAACGCTTCTACTGCCAAGAGGAGCAGTTTCCAACTTCTCAACATTGCCAGATCAACCACAACAGGACAGCGTGTCCTCGTCCACCCAAGTTTGGATGTCATCAATCGACTTCTTGAGAGTCACCCAGAGAGTGAACTGCTGTCTCAGTTGTCGCGTGACGGGCAACGCCTTGACGTGTTTTTTGGCCACACCGATTCCTTGAAGCTCTCCCGTTTGCTCATCACCATGCTGCTCCTCAAGCGTACGGCTGGCACCTTCAACGGCGGAATCCGCGCAGTGAAGGGAGCCACAGATGCCCTGCTGACCCAGCAGCAGGGTACGGAGACTCCGACGTTGTCAATCGCATCAGTGTCGGACTATATCAGGGGTCAAGGCACTACCAGGTGTGTTCGCAAGAACGGCATAACGTCGTTCTCGGACCACTTGTCCATCGATTGGAATAACACAGAACAACCATCCTTGAGACCAAGCTCAAACCACAACCGAGGCCCACATGCCAACAACAACAACAACAACCGAGGACCACCAACATCACTGAAACGTGGACGTACAGATGACGATCAACAGATGATCATTCCACCGCCACCTCCAAGACCTACAGACATGTCTTACTGTGCGACTTGTCGTATGGTTCACTTGTTTGGAAGACATCTCATTGATATCCGCAATCTAAGTCCGGACACACCGGATGGAACAGTCAATTGGTCGACTTTCAACAGAGACAAGCATGTTCTTCCAGAGGAGACCAAACAGAAAATCGAACAGCACCGCAACAAGAACCAATAGGACAACGCGGAGACCAGTTCAACAAGTACATACAACAAACATCTTTATAACACTATCAATTACAATACATCTACAGAGTCTACAACAACAACAGTAGCCACAGACAAACCATCAATCGCCGAGCCAATCACCGACAAGGATGACGCCGCACTACGGATTGATCAGGGCACACTATCAAATACAATGGACATCTTTCACTGTGATACCAAAACAGGGATGTATTACCTCAACAGTTACTTATTGGATTCGGGATCCACCCTATCGTTGACACATCAACAACATCATCTCACAAACTACAACCCAAACGAGAGACAACAGCTCACGTTCACAACCGGAACCACCACATTTACCGAAGGAACCGGCACCGTCAACTTGGCGCCGAACATCAAAATTCGCGCTTCGCTGCTTACTAAGGCCAACACCAACATTGTGGCTGTGAGGGACCTCACAGAACAAGGATTTCACGTGCTATTCGCCGATGAAAAGGCCTATGTATACAAACCACAATACAAAGATACAAACAGTACTCATTACAGAAATCAACAGAAATGGATCAATGAAACTCATATGATCCGAGTTGGTATTCCCCCAGCTCCCATCTCAACAGCCACCCACATCCATGCGCACTTCAATGACAAAATGACGCAACACACGCCACAGCTAATCTCCGAGGTCCACAAGAAATACCCGGCGACTGTCAACAGTATCAAGGCACGCCCAACACATGCGGCAATCTTCGAGATACCAGAGGACCCTGGCAAACAAGTTCATGACAATCTGGGACACATGAGCGTGAAGAAATTACGTGCTATGGGACTCAACATATCACCAATTACAAGACAACTCATCGATAACTGTGTGACATGTAAAATCACCAAGTTCAAACGTGGTCCACTGACACACCCCAGAACAAACCGAACATTAACAGTATTCCACACCCTACACATGGATACCTTTCAGATCCGATACAACAAGAACAGTATCTACTATGTGGTTCTTATCATTGATGAAGCCTCTCGATACATGCATCACATCACAACAACCAGCAAAGCCGAGATTGCTGAGTCTGTTATACAATACATAAACAAAGAAGCACAGTACCATGAGCATTGGCCTCAAATCATCCGTACCGATAAAGGTTCGGAGTTCACAAGAGTTGCCTCAGCCTTACAATCAACCGGCACACAGTTTATGACAGCTCCGCCCGGCAACAAAGAGTACAATGGTACTGCCGAGCGGGCTGTCCAAACAATCAAACAGATACAGCGTGCAATTACAGCGCATGTACCAATCGAACTTCAAGACATACTCTTCCCAGATTCAGTGGAACACACCATTAACATCTACAATGGAACACCACATACATCTCTGGACAACAAGACTCCGCTCTCAATATACAAATACAACAACTACAATCTCTGTAACCATCCTTTGCCAAAATGGTTACAAGACTGCTTCATCCTCAACAACAGAACAAAGAGTCTTGAAAAGGGGGCCTTCCTTACAGTTGATTTTGATACCGAAACATACCAATTCTATCTACCCCACAATAACCAAAAGGTATTTGCAACAAGATCAGACTTCCAAGCTGTCATTGCGTTCACAGTAATGCACGACCTCCATGCATCAATTCCGACAACACACTTCACGAACCACGTGGCCACAGTTCAGAACACACCGAAGAGCTACAAGCTTGCGAACGAAGACCCACAGTGGACACAGCCAATGGAGAAAGAACTTCAGAAGTTTCTTGACCACAACGTATACAAACCGTACAACAAACAACACGGTCAAAAATATACGCTATTACAGAGCTTCTGGCGCTTTACTTGGAAAGGTGACAACCAGACCATGCCAAAAGCCCGTCTCATTCATATAGACCCAAAACTCATTCATACCAAACCAACACAGG
>JAKUBA010000108.1:0-16740 GCA_030563065.1 Petasospora veronae | reverse complement strand
CAGCCGTCGGATCCGACTCGGAAGCCGGGTTGGAGCGGGTGCCGGCTCTGGCTCCTCTTCTTCTGTCAGACATTGATAAGAGGGGAAGGGAGGGTGGCGTGATGCGAGTTGGGGTGGAGTGGTGTGGTGTGATGAATTCAGTTCACGAGCAGGACAGCACTCTCACAAACGAAGCAAAGAAGAAGCTTCAAAGATTGGAAAGATTGGAAATCTGTCAACACCTTTCGCGGGTGTATGAGTTGAGAGTGACTGAAGTGCTTACAAACAAGTGGGATAGAGAGATAGAGTCAGTTGTCTGAGTCTCTCCTGTGGGTGAGTGTGTTGATTGGTTGCTTGCCTCCTGTACTGTGTACTTGGAAATGGAGCTCAGCGGGGATTGTTCCCATTATATAGTCAACGTGTTGCCTTCTCTGTGGATCTACACCAGTTCGCGACATAGTCACGTGGCGTAGTGTCGACACGATCTCTTGCGTCGTGGGATTTTTTGGTGGAGGAAAGCTTCGTACACAAACAGCCAGAGCAAGGACACTGGATTCTCCAAATCACCACTTCCGAGCACCAACCAACGCAGCGGTTGACTCAAGGCTGCGTGACAGCTGACTATACACCATGAGCGACTCAGAAAATCAACCAGAAGTCTTGACGCCGGGCCCACAGTCTCTCAAGGCAGTTGATCCAAACTCTTCCAATAGCGGCCCCAGCACCCATCAGAAGGCAATCCACCGCAGAGCATGGGACTTCTCTTCTACAACGCCAGGATCACCATTCAGACGCCTCACCACACCTGTCAGACGAGCCTGGAGGACTTCCCCGCTGCCAATTCCTCGAACCACCTCCAACCTGAGCCATTCACCCTCTACCACTCCACCAAAAGAGACGCATAGATCCACGCAGGCCCTGGCACCTGCTGCAACAGATGATACAGATGATGTGGTGAGCTGGATCAAGTCTATCAAACTGAAGGCAAGCACCATCTTGAAGTCAGAAGTGGAACAGGAAAAACATTTCTACGAAGAGCTCGAGCGAGACCGCAAACTGATCCAAGAGCACCATGAAGTCGACTCGGAGGCATTTGAGAAGCTCAAGCTAATTCTGGAGGCCAAAGATACGACTCATACGACACCTGATCATACACAAACATATGAAAAAGTTTATGGTGAGTTTGAAGCAGAGAACCTTGATTCAGAGTCTGACTATGAGTACCGGGAAGAAGACTTGCAGGAGAACTCAGAGTACGACTCTGACCGTGCTGAGATTCCAGAACATGAGATCATTGACCTGAGCGACGACGACGAAAGTGATCAGGAAGAAGAGGAAGAACCTGATTACAATCCAGACGAATTTGCTGATGACACAACTCCTTACGAAGTCACTCCCCAGACAGCAAGTCTGTACAAGGGGCTTGTTTATTCCCAGGTGGAACCTACTGACCTCAACGGAGAAGAGAATCTGGTTGAAGTTGACACAGAGAACGTGTATGAGTATGATGGACAGATATCGGACGAGACAGGCTCATATGACGAGGAAGAAGACAAACAAGAGGTCGATTACGACGGAGAGGGTCTTGATCACGATGAAGACGACGCCAACTACGACGTCTTTGAACCACAGTATGAGACCAACACACACCATCTCCAGGAAACCGCCAGTTCTTTTGATACATCGAATTTCCAGATGCTGGCAAATGCTGTCATTGATATGGTTGAGTTGTCCGACCCTGATCAGGATCAGAGCCAAATTTCAACAGATTTTGCCGTCTCAGTTGACAACGTTGAACTTTATGACTCAGATGAACTTCATGAGAAGGAACATGGAAAACAACATCATCTCATCTCAGATGTGGACGTGGATGAAGTACTTGATATCGACTCAAATGAAGAAGAAGAAGATCACCGAGGCGAAATGCTTGAAGAGCCAGATGACATTGCTGACTCTGAAGACACTGAAGAACCAAGCAACAGTGAAGTGCATGATCTCAGATCCAACCACTCAGACCACTCTGCTATTGAACAAAAAGTCCAACAAGAAACCAATGCTGACATCGCACAGACTCATCTCGCCGATGATTCCGAGTATCTTCAAGTCATTTCTGATTTATCCAGAGAATCTACTGCTGATGAAGATAAACTTTGGCCAGAATCAGACCAAAACCCATTGGACTCAGCGACTGCAAATACTGGCGGAGAAGAGGAAGAAGAAGTCCACAATGCCGAGGTCAGTGCTTCAGACGATGATGTCTTCGTCGACTCGGATAACGAAGTGTACAGAAGTCCAGCGCACAGCATGTTTGGTTCTATCACGCAGGATCAGTTGAATGTTCTCAACTCAGATGAAGAGCATTCTGGGCATGCGGAGTCTGATCAAGAGATTAACGATGCCGAAGATCAGTACGTGGCTGACGATCAAGACCTATCATCACACGACGAGGCAGAGAGACTTACACATGCCGACCCAGATAATGGAGAACAATCATCTGATGAGGAGATTGTCCACGAAAACTCGTTTGTATGGTTCTTCGACAACGGTCCAGCAAGAGGGGCAGAAGGAGCAGTCTCGTTTGCCGATGCTTCTAATGAGTTTGTGCTCTCCCTCACACCATCACAGTCTCATTCAAGTACACAACCACAGCCGTCAGCTAGCACATATCTTTCACAACCAGGAAAAATCATTGATCTACACACTTCCAACCAGGAAGCGGATGCTGTTGCTGTGATCGAACACCAGACAGAATCGCCGAAGGACCAGTCTTCCTTATCTACTTCTGCACCAATACATCAGGTCCCATCGGCTCTCGAGACACATCCAAGGACATCAGTGATTGGTGCAGTTCTCTCTGCTGCTCAGGAGTTTGTTACAGGATCTCTTGGAGAACCCACTGAGGAATTTGCGGAATCCATTGACCAGGGTATCAGAGAAGGGATCGAGGATGTTACTCCCTTTGTTAATGCAACAGTGGATGCTATTGTTTCATCATCGAAGCAGTTTGAGAATGAGTCACTTGGAGAGACCACTGAAGCTTTTGTTACATCCGTTGAAGAAGGTGTGGAACCTTTGAGACAGAATGTTCAGCAGGTTGTCGATGCCGCAGAAGTCTTCACAGATGGTGTTACAGGTCTGGCAGATGAAGATGAAGTCGATCAGATTTTGCAAGTCAGAGACCAGTTGGTTGAACAAACAGCAGAAGTTTCTTCTCAAGTGTTTGAGACGGCATTGGGTGAATCCGGTCTGGAAATGATTACGGCAGTTGACGGTTTGATTGAAGAGGCCGGGAGTGCACTTGACAGCACAATTCTGGAGAGAGAGGACAGTGAAGACACAATGCTGACAGCTCTGGATGCGAGCCTGCCTGATATGGATACCTCGTCATTTGGCCTGGAATCTTCTACACCAGTCAAAGTGCCAAAGGACCACATCCCAGCTGTTAGTTCTGGCTTGAGAAACGTCATAACGGCAACTGATCCTGAAAATAGGGCTTTCCCAGTTGAGAAATCTGCACACTCCAGAGGCTTCTCCGAAACATTTGATGATGTTGTCCACGGGGCAGCAGAGCATGCCAGAGATTTCGCAAATGACATTGTTGACGCCACAAATGTTCTCATTGACGCATCTGTTGATGAATATGAACATTCACCAGAAGAAGAAGAAGCTGCTGTTGCACAGAATTACCATGGAGTGTTGAATACAGCTAGCGAGTTTATCCACAGTGCGAACGATGCGTCAAGCGTGGCGACGAAGATCATCGAAGAGACATTTGGAGCACCAGATGAGACACACGACGAGGAGTATGTTCAAGATCAGTTCTCAGCAGCTGTCTCCAAGGTCACTTCCAGAATCGCTCATGAAGCGGATGATGTCTCCAAAGCTGCCACCACCTTGTTGAAGGATGCATTTGACGCACCAGATGACACAACAGATGCTGAAGTCACCTTTGAGCCCATCAAGGGTGTATCACCATCTGCAGAAGAGAATGTTGCGGAGAAGGAGTCTGAAGCAGTTGAAGTACACACTAACCTTGGTGAGAACGAGTCCGTTGAGGTACTCACAGACGACGATTTATCGAGTGGTGTACCATCTGGACTTCCAACAGGGTCAAGTACCAGTTCACTGCTCAAGAGAGGTTGGTCTTACGTCAGTGGATGGACATCTATCAAGAGATCAAAGAAGAAAGCTGACCGCTATGAGGTGATTTCTCGTACCAAGGCAGACCACATCGAACCAGATTCCGACAAAAACAAGCACACAGGAGAAGCGACAACTCCAGAAGAACCACATGATCTGAGAGTTCCATCTGACGAAACAGCAGTGCCAGTGTCAACTACGGAAGTTGTACCACCATCTGATTCATCCTACGAGCAGATCACAGCGACACCAGATGAACCGGTTGAGGCAGATCTCGATAATGTCGTTGACACGGAGCAAGAAGCGGCAGATCCCATGGTGAAAGAGGCAGCTGGCCCAGTTGAGGACATTGCTACTGCTGTTGAAGTGGAAGAAGGTCAAGAAACAGAACTCACAGAGAGAGATGATACTAATGCCCAAGCTTCACCATCGACTGAATCTACACCTCAAAGCACTCCTAAGAAAGAGAATGAGAGAACATCTACTGAAAATGCTAACCACGGAGATGAGCTCATACACATGAAGACAAGAAGTGGGTTCTTTGTGGGTGCCACAACAGATGAGGAGATACAAGCGGCCAAAGCATTGGAGGAAGAGCAACAGAGACAAATTGCGGAGATTGCACACGGCGTTATCAAGGCCCCAGCATCTTTGAGATCTCTTGCCATTGATCATGAGTTTGTGGAATTCAATGAGATTGTTGACCCAAAGTCCACCACGACTCACCATGACCACTTAGTTGGTGATTCTGTGATTGACGATGATCTTCGTGATAAACTCGAAGTCGATGAGAAATCTGTTGGACCAAGTCATCCTACTGAACGTGAACCAGAAATTGATGTGGACGATGCTGCTGCTCTTGAGTTATCGAGCAAAGATGTTGTTGACCAGGTTGCTGATGGTAACACCGATGTTGCCGATGCCGATACAGAAGTTGCCGCTCCTGATGTTGAGATTGACAAGAAGCCCACAAAGACATCAGGAAACTCAAAGAAGACATCCAAGGTTAAGAAGCGCCTGATGAAGATAAAGGCTGAAGAGGAGTATGAACTTTCTGATCACAACATCACTGTCACCAATCATGATGTCACTCTGAGACGCTCATCCAGAAACGCTACTACGGTACTCAGCTACTCAGATGGCGATTCCACCGAGGATCAAGACGAGCAGCCGACTGAGGCTCCAGCTCAAGTCGGAAGACGCTTGTTGAGAAAGAGAACGACACCGCCAGATGTGGTGGATGGCCGTGTGAACAAACCAAGTGCGGCTCCAAAGAAGTCCAAGGCAAAGTCGAGGAAAACAAAGTCAGCAACAACAGCGAGGGCTACAAGAAGCAAAACAAAGTGATTACCACCTGTTTAGTGTTTGAGGAAATGGCGATAATGAATTGATTAAAAATGATATCTACAGGGTACTTTTGTAATTAGTGTAAAACCCTTCAAGCGATGTGCTTCATGAGGTACTCAAAGGAGGAGAAGAACACGACAGATGTGATTGCAGATCTGGCAATACTGACACTCAAGCCTCTGTACATCTTTCTGCTCGGGACGGACCACTGTCTCAACAAGATTGGTTCTCGCGGTTTGAGTGCAATCCCTCTGAGGATGTTTGAGACGATATCTCTTTGTGTCAGCGACTTGACTGTATCGAGCGGGAAGACAAACACCCACGACAAGACGCCTGACAGAGCAGCAGCAACGGCGATGGATACTGGCCCTGTTGGAATATTGGTTCCCATGATCTTTCCATCCTTCCCACTGAATCCATCAATGAGGATCTTGGCCGTCTCATAGACACTGAAGTAGAGTGCAGTACCCGCGGCGTCTCTCATCAAGTGGAGTCTGAACCCGGAATAGAGTCCAAAGAGCCCCTCCTGTCTTCTGATCTGTTTTGCGACAGCCCATGTTGTCTTTGGCATCCTGCGAGGATTAAGATTCATCTCCTCCTGCATGAGTATGTAGAGCTGTTGAAAGAGTTTTGTGAACTCGAACGGACAGGCAAAGAGTGAGCAGGCAGCACCTGAGGCAGCACCGGCAAGAAACGAGACAGGGGCATTGTTAGCGGCAAGGATGATAGCTCGCATCTGTGTGGATGTGTTCTCAGGGATGATCATGGGTCTGAAAGTGTACTGTTGGAGACGGGCCGCGTATGGTTTAGCATCGGTATAGACCATGACTCCGATGGCTTTGGCGACCGAGGACGAGAGAAGTGGTGCTGTGAGGCCACGGAAAAGACCACGCACCCCCTCCTTGTTGGTCGTTTGCCTGAGACAGTCAAATATGCCTCTGTAGTGATGTGTCTGCATTCTAGTCTTGATAGAGTCGAGTGGGTACCCTGCAATGGTGGAGGAGAGGGACGCGGTGTATGACAAGATGGCGGGCCTCCATGGCTGTAACCGCTCGGGCAAGATATGAATGGCATTTTGTAGATCGATATCACCAGTGATGGCAGAGCTATGCGCGGGATGGGACTTGGTAGACATGTGCAGATATGGGGGGTTTGTGGTGGGGCTGTGGTTCAGGTGGGTGCCAATGATGGGGGTGAGCGAGATGGGATAAGGAACGACAGAAAAGGAATGAAAGTTGAAGGCCAAAAAAGCACAAGACCAAAGAAGGAATAAGAGAGTGACACGTCTGCTCGAGGACTTTTGGAGAAAAACTAGGGAAAGATCAACAGTTGGAGGTGTTTAGAGGTGAAGTCCTCGAGACCGCATCGACATCGACATCGACATCGGGTCCGCGCTTTTCTCGATGACTCCTCCGAAGGCCGAGGCTGAAGGTACTAAGGTGCAGAGAGATCGAATTAAAGGACACGAAATCCATCGTTTTTGGTGAGATTAGTTATACAGTGCTTATTCAAGCCTTCTTGGAGACCTTCTTAACTGTCTTCTTGACGGTCTTTGGAGCTGGAGAGTCAGAACCGGTGGCAGTGGCCTCTGGGACTGGGGTCTCAACCTTTGGAGCAGACTTGGCCTTGAGTTCAAGCTCAGCCTCCTCCTTGTTGAAAATCTCGAGTCTCTGCTGGTACTCCCACTCAGCATAGTAGAGACCGACCTGGAGGGCAACGATGCCTCCGAGAAGGAAGACAATCATGGCCTGGGAGGCGGCGATAACGTTGACACCAGTCATCCAGTCAACCTCACCCCACTCACCAACAACAGCACTCTCGGCACCAGTCTTGAGGTTGGTCAAGTAGATACAGACAGCAGTGACATACAGCAAGAGTGATCCGTACTCGAAGTACTTGGTGTCCTCAGAAGGCTTGTAAATTTTGATACCCATACCGATGAAGCCCAAGCCGATGAAGGCATGAAGGATGTGGATGGCGATACGTGGAGTGTTGAACCATACCTGGTAGTGCTTGAGAGAGGTGTGGAAGGCCTCCTCGCTAGCCTCACGGGAGTAGAGAGTGTTGAAGTCGTATGGCAGGTTTCCAAGTAACAATCCAAGGAAGAAGAAGACACCTGTCGGTGGCGAGTTAGTACTGATAAGTGTGGCTTGCTGGGAGGAGAAAAGACATACCGGCAATGATTAAACCGTTACCGATTGGTAAAAGATCTTTGTATTTGATAGCCATTTTGAAGGGAGGAAGAAGGTAATTGACGTGAACCAAAAGGGGATGGAAGAAGAGAGGAGGAGGTCAGAGCTGAGCTGCTTTTGAGTGGTTTGGTCAACGATGGACGGCACCATCTTTCTGCTAAGATATCGCGAAAATTACCGGATTTGGAGATCGTGTTATCTGCTCCCTGCTCCACACACCTGGACGATGGTTGTTTGATTTGGAGAAGGTCCACACTTTGATGAGTCCAAGAGCCCTAGATCTTGGTTCAATGAGATTGGAGGTACACATCGGTATAAACTCGATTCGTCAATAGCACTCATAGACTTCAGGAACATACACAGTATCCATTCGCTTACACTTCTACATCATCATTAAGAACCAGAACCCGAAATTTTAATTAGTTTTCAATATACAAACAGTACAAGATTCTTAAGCCTCAACAGCCTCAACAGCAGCCTCTGGGGCAGCCTCCTGAGCTGGCTTCTGGACGTAAGACTTGACGGATGGCTCCTCAACTCTCTTCTCCTCCTTTGGCTCGATGATCTTGACGTAGTCTGGAAGGGACTTTGGACCAACTCTGGAAGTAGCTGGGTCTCTCATGATCTTGACCTTAACACCCAAAACACCCTGTCTGAGCAAAACGTGTCTGGTGGCGGTGTCAATGAAGTCCTTGACTGGCTGACCGGAGTGGATCAAGAAACCGTCCTGGAACTTCATGGACTTAGCACGGGCAGCTCTGAGCTTACCAGAGATGACAACCTCAACACCCTTAGCACCGGACTCCATGACGTATCTGACGACACCGTAAGCGGCTCTTCTGATGGCCAAACCGTTCAACAACTTGAACTTGAGGGACTCAGCCTGAGCAACAGCGGACAAACCACGGTCCTGGACACGCTCAGCGTACAAGACAATGGAGCCTGGAGCGTATCTGAATCTCTTCTGGACAAGGGAGGTCAACTCGAAGATTCTTCTACCGTTCTCACCAAGGACAGCCTGGGTCTGGGTAGCTCTGACGATAACCTCGGTCTTGGTTGGGGTGACTCTGACCTCACAGCCAGCGTATCCCTGCTCAGCAAGCTCTCTGGTGAAGAACTCGTTCAACTCGGCGAAGAAGACACCGTCAGCCACCAATTTTCTCTTCTTGGAAATAATGTTAACCATTTTGTAAGTTATGTGTGATGATCTCTTTCCAACTGCCAGAGGTTGAAGCTGTCGATGGGCCTGAAGCTTTTGATTTTTCACCCAGCAGCCCAACGCGTTCCGCGACTTCCTCGAATTTTTCTTCTTCCAGCGGACAGTCCGAATGGAGCGAGCGTGACTGCCATTGAGAAACACCTGGACACCAAGAAGGACACAAGAGAATCCCGAGGGTAGGATGACCGGAACTTCCTCTTTGAGAACAAGGCAGCTCATGCATGTGCGCGTATGGCCTCATCGAACCCACAAACAACAACAAACAAACACAGATCCCTCAGAAGTTGACATATCTGGATTCTGGGATGATCTGGCGTTCTTATCTCCTTCAGTTGTGGAATTCCAGGAAGACTATGATCTATGATCACACCGGATGTAGCCTCTCAGGCTCTCAGGTAAACACACTGTTCATGGTAGCCCACCCATGTCCTATACATGAAGCGTGTACTTCAAACAAGAGAGGCAACGGTACTACAACTGACGGTCCCTCATACAAGCTCTCGTCTCCGTCTCGGACCTTGATTTTTGGAATAGATTATAGAAGGCTAGACACCCACCACACACCCACACACTCATGCCCCATGCCTATTCAGGTTTGTGTCCGATATCAATGCGGCAAGAACCGCATCATATGACAGGGTAACAAACAAATCAACGGATGGGCGATCCTTGAACAAAGAGGGTCTACGTCAAAGAGGAGACAAACTATAGGCTTCGTAGCTGATTGCAAGTCTGGGTTAGCTTAAAGGGGTGTTCACGTTGTGGTGATGCTTGACGCTTGACTGCTCGATTCCAGATGTCTAGCCATTTCTCGATCCGGAGATCTCGCTGATCTCGTTTGTGACCAGCTACTCCGGTGCAAATCCGCCTTGCACGTGTTGCTCTGTGGACAGCCTCCAGGCTTGTAAACATCTCATCTGTATCTCTGGAGTCCCGGAGAGGCGGACCCTTGCTGGCTGTTACCCAAAGAACAAGCCTTCCCCAGCCTGACCTGATACCTGATCTATCAACATAGAGCTTGAATGCGGCCGACCTGGATTTTTAGCACGTGTGCTTTCGCGGGATATTCCCGGATCGGTGGTCGGTGCTCTCTAGATAGTGCTTCCTCTTCACCTCTAAGCTCTAGTTACAAGGATCTATGGTGGTATACATGTTGATGGTATCACCGATAGCACCAGAGTGTCCGACACGTAGAACCGTCTACCTGGGTGTGCATTCTCTGTGTGTCAAGTCTTGGGGCGCAGAACAGTCGTTTGGTTCTGGATTCATGATTCGGGTCTTCTTTGGATCAGAATCTCCTGAAGTAGATTTCCGCGGCCGTTGTGGGAGAGGTGTGCATATCGAAAACGCTGGCTTGTCGGAGCCTCAGATCTCGCACGAGCAGCCAAAAACGTAACAGTTTGATGTTTAGAGACACGGAGAAAACAGAGTGAAGACCAAGATAAATGGACCTGACAGACTCGAGTCAACAAGGTCTTATAAGTATCTCTTCAGACCGAGACAGATCCTTGATCTTGCCGTAACCCAGAGCCCAAAATCCGCCTTTTACGATTTTGCTGCACGGCTGTGAGATCAAGCAGCAGTCGTCCAAATCAGGAAAGAGTGTTGCCCGCTTGAGTCAACATTCCGATCCAGCGCGGCAAAAGTAGCGATTTGAGGCTGAATCGGGACTACGCTAAACCGCTTTGGGACCACAGTGGGCCAGAGCCCGCATAAACATGCAGCTGTGTCTGCCACGCGGAGTGGGCAACGTCCATCCAGCATGTAAACAAAGCTCTGGCTCTAAAAAACCTCCCAGCGCTGAAACATATAAATACGGGCCACTCCCCACCAGTTTCTCTTCTCCTTTGCACTCCCTTTTGTTTCCTTTCTTCACCCGATCCAACTTCAGTCACTCTTTTACTATCGCAATGCAGTTCTCTATCGCCCTCCTCTCTGTCGCCGCTCTTGCCGTTGCTCAGAACGTCACCACCACCTACGTCTCTGAGGGTGTCACCGTCGTTGAGACCATCACTTCTTGTGCTGCTACCGTCACTGACTGCCCAGCTTCTAACGCTTCCAACGTCACCGTTCCATCTGTCTCCACCTTCGAGGGTGCTGCCAACAACATGTACGCTGGTGCCGGTGTTGCTGTCGCTGCTGCTGTTGCTGCCTTCATGTTGTAAGTTTCCTTTCTACAACATTTTGCACAACACTACACATTCATGACACTTCACATACCCTCTTTGGGCGTTCTTGCTAAACAGCTTCACGTTTATTGATTTTCGCTTCGTTTTCTTTGTTTTCAGGTTCAAGGTTAGGTTTACTCTTGGGATCAAACGGATCAGTGCTTTGACTAGTCACTGATGAGGTAATACACTTCAGATTTTAATTACTCAACCTTGTAGTTCTGTCATGGGACCAGTTGTAACTTGTGATAATCAAGTCTTGATGAAGTATAGTGAACAGCGATATGGCCCGCAAGAATCTGAGGCAGCGAAGTAGTAGTGATAGTCTTGGCTCGATCGATGTTTCTCAAGGAAAGACATCACGTATCTGCGAATATCAAGCATGACGCGTCCGCAATCTTCTACACCGTACTGCATGAGTAGTAAAACACAAACCCTTATATATTCTGAACCGGAATATCAATTTTTTAGTGAGCGGCCTTCTCAGCAGTTGGCAAAACCTTCAAAGACTCTCTGATGGACTCAACACCCTTGAGCAAGTCCTCCTTGGAGATGACGAGCGGTGGAGCCAATCTGATGATGTGGTCGTGAGTTGGCTTAGCCAAAACACCTCTCTCCTTCATCAACAAACACAAGTCCCAAGCGGATCTACCGTTGGCCTTAGAAGAGTCGATGACAATGGCGGAGAGCAAACCCTTACCACGGACCTCAGAGATGACACCGTTGGACTCAGCCTGGAGCTTGATGAGCTCAGCCTTCAAGAAGTCACCGAGTTCCTGTGATCTCTCAACGAGCTTCTCCTCTCTGACAACCTCCAAAGCGGCAACAGCGACTCTGCAGGCAAGTGGGTTACCACCGTATGTGGAACCGTGGGAACCTGGCTCCAAAGTGAGCATGATCTCCTTGGAAGACAAGACAGCAGAAACTGGCATGACACCACCGGAGATGGCCTTACCCAAGAGAACAATGTCTGGCTTGACGTTGGCAGAGTGTTCGTAACAAAGGAGCTTACCGGTTCTGGCAATACCAGTCTGGATCTCGTCACAGATGAGCAAGACGTTGTACTCCTTACAGAGCTCAGAGACTCTGGTCAAGTAGTCAGCTGGTGGAACGACAATACCGGCCTCACCCTGGATTGGCTCGAGCAAGATAGCGGCAATCTTGTCACCGGCGTTCTTGAAGGCCAACTCGATGTCCTCAATCTTACCGTATCTGAGCACCTGGTTCTCGGTACCTGGGATCTGTGGGCCAACGTTCTTCAAGAATGGACCGAACTGGGTGGTGGCATCTGGGTCAGTGGACATGGAAATCACACCAAGGGTTCTACCGTGGAAGTTGTTCTCAGCGGCAAGGATGATGGCCTCATCGGCTGGGATTCCCTTCTTGACATAACCCCATCTTCTGGCGAGCTTCAAACCGGTCTCAACGGCCTCAGCACCAGTGTTCATTGGCAAGACCATCTCGTAGTCGAAGAACTCGGTGATGTACTTGGCGAAGACACCAAAGACGTCAGAGGAGAAGGCTCTGGAGGACAAGGTGAGCTTCTGGGCCTGGTCGACAAGGGCAGCAATGATCTTTGGGTGACAGTGACCCTGGTTGACAGCAGAGTATGCGGAGAGGAAGTCGAGGTACTCCTTTCCTTCTGGGTCCCAGACGTGGGCGCCCTCGGCTCTGTGGAAGACCACTGGGAGTGGGTGGTAGTTGTGTGCGGAGTACTGCTCTTCGAGCTCTCTGGCCTCGGTGGAGGAGATGTTGAAGTTGACCATTTTAGCGTTGTGTGTTGGTTGATGGAGGACGAGGTTGGTGGAGTTGGTGGACTCTGAGAAGGGCGGAAAATGTCTTTTATATGCGTCGCCGGCCGTGGACGTTCGTTGCCGTTCGTATTCGCTATGACCAGTGCATAGAGGATGTCTGTGTGCCCTTGATCTTCGCGACGGGATGCTCTTCCGCTATGTGATAAGCGTAGCGAGCAAACAATAGCCGAATGCAGTAATATGCTGGATAGGGGAATCGCGATCCACAGGGGTTACCCGGGGCTTGTGACGAGACCTATAAACCTTTGCTCTTTCTGCTTTGTGGTGCTCATCTTACTCAGATCGACTTTAAAGTTGTGGTATGGTGGAAGATGCGATTGAGAAGATGATATGTTGTTGTCTTGTGATACCTCGTCATCGCTGTTGAGTCCAAGGTCATTGTTCTGCCTTATGCCTTAGTTGGTAACGGTTGCGATGGAAGAATGATAGCATGTCACTATGCCATCACGGAGTAAAACCTGTAGCTTACTGAGTGCCAAGTGGGTAACTATGTTCATGATGAACTACCCAGCTTCCTCCGCTTGACCTCATCAAACTCCTCTCTTATTTGCCACCACAAGCGTTCATCAAATAGGTATGTGGCCCTACCACCGTTATGAAGCCCTGCTGTCGATCGTCTGCCATAGAAAATTTGCCCGTCTGAGCCATTGATGTGACACATGTTCATCTTCGAAACCACCCCAATCGACGCCTACTACAAATCACAATGTCCTTCCGTCTCGCTTCCCGTGTCTTTGCCAACTCCTTGAAGTCTGCTTCTGCTCGCAGAGCCATCACCCAGCTCCCACAGCTTACTGCCGTGTCTCCACGTTTGTTCTCGACCACCAGAGTTGCCTCTAACCAGTTCTCTGCCCGTCTCTCCGAGTCCTTGAAGGACGAGCTCAAGCACGAGAAGGAGAACGATGCCGGTGTTCCATCTGACATCTCTGCCTTTGTTGAGGTTTCTGGCTTCGAGATTGTCAACACTGATGGCCAGGCCCTCGCTAAGCTCAAGAAGGAGACTGGTGATGAGGTTATCCACGTCTACTTCGACGTCAACCAGGCTGTCAACATCCGTCCAGCCGAGGCTGAGATTGAGGAGGCTGATGCTGAGGAATTTGAGGACCCATATGACTCCAACTTCATCAACTTGAACGTTGTTGTTGAGAAGAAGTCTGACGACTCTGCCATTGCCTTTGACGTGCTCGTTGGCCCAGAGGACGGTTCTGCCTTCATTGAGAATGTCATCACTTACAACAACAGTGCTGAGGCTTTGACCGAGAGTGCTGAGGCTGACCACAACAGAGAGATTGCCTACAATGGTCCAGCTTTCACCAACTTGGATGAGAAGTTGCAGGAGAACTTTGAGCAGTACTTGATCTCAAGAGGTGTCAACGAGGAGTTGTACCAGTTCGTCTTGAACTACGGTATCCACAAGGAGAACCAGGAGTACATTGCTTGGTTGGAGAAGTTGAACAAGTTCTTCAAGTAAAGAGCTTGAAACCCCACCCACACCACCACTGTACATATATGATGGTTGCTCGCTGATCTGCTCTCATTGATCTCCTTCTTGTCTTCAACATCCCCCTCTTTGTTTTTGTCCATAGCTATACAAGTTGGTTCGATCTATTTCACCATGTATATTTCCGAGAGCATGGAAGCTCATGAGCTTGTAAATACTGTTCAAACCGTAAACCTACGCGTAGAGTCTAATGTACATATGCATTGAAATCACTCATAGCCAAAAGACGAATATATACCAAGAGCTCCGCCTGTGATCAGTCAGTATCCATCTTTTCACCATCGTCCTCAACAGTCTCCTCCTTCTTTGGCTCTGGACCCTTGTTGTCACCGTCATCCGAGTCATTGTCATCATCATCATCGTTGTTGTCACCTCCTGCAGCGGCACCTCCTCTTCTGTCATTTGTCACAGAGTCCAACTTGTCCAGCCACTGCTGCACATTCTCATCGTCAAACAACTCAAAGCCATCCTTACCAACAACAGCAATACTTGTGTTCTTGGAGTTCAACTCCTTATCCTGTTGAAGCGTCTCTCTGAGTGACTTCAATCCATGCACAATCAACTCCTCCTTGCTCGAGCCCTTGTATTCATCGATGTTTCTCTCCAGGTATGTTCTACCAGCCTGGGATCTAGCACCGATTGCACATCCGAAGTACTCCAACACCTGACCCGAAGGCAAGAACTCAAACAAATGGGCACCCGTCTCGTCGTATCCAACAATCAACAATCCAACACCATATGGTCTGGATCCGTATCCTTGGGTGTTCTTCTGTGCCTTGTCCGCAAGCAAGTTGGCAGCTTTCTCCACAGACAATGGTCTGTCAAACACAAATCTCTGGTTGAGAGCCTGTTCACGGAGGAAGTTCGAAAGCACTCTGGCGTCTGGAGCAAGGCCGGCAAGAGCGATACCCATATGGTCGTCCACCTTGATGATCTTTTTCTGGTATGATGAGAGCTCTTCAGCGTTTCTCTGAGGGAAAGTGAGTTAGTATACTGTGTGTGGTTGTAGTTGTAGTTGATGAACATACCTTGAGTGCAACGAGGACAGCGTTTTCCTTTGTGGCAAGACCGACGACTGCAGATCCCTGCTTGATGGCTTCCAAGGCATATTCGACCTGAAATCAATTGTGTGTTAGTGTCTGATGAGTTTGCTGAGAGTTCTGGGAATCAATTGGACGTACCTGGAAGATTCTCCCTGTTGGAGAGTAAGTTACCGTGTCACCGTCGTAGTTGTTTCTGAACTGGGTCAAATTGTGTTAGTATTGGGCAGTTGAAAAGGTGCACTCTCATCACCGATCAGGGTTTCCAAGCACATACCATTCTGCCTGGTTGTGATTCCTGTTATAAAAAGTAGAACGTCCTTGAAGCTGTGGAGTCGCCGTCAATTGAGTGCGTGTGTTTTGGGAACAGTCGCCACCAGATTTCGAGACCGAATGAATTCGCGAACAATCGTCTGGGCTCGTAACCAATTTAGAGTCGCGCACTTAACGGCCCATCAACTGTTTCTTGTCAAAGCGCTGCTTTGTCCTTCAACCCAGTCATCTTCGGTCTCAATCACTCAAAGAACTCAGACAAAAGGAAACAATGAAGGTCTTCTCGTCACCTCTCCAAAGAATCATTGCACTTTCGGGTGTGCTCGCCCTGGGATTCCTGCTTGCGGTCCTTGCGGGTGCTCTTTACCACAACTGGCTGCCGATGGTTTCCGGTACGTTCCTGTTCCCTCAGAACCTCATATTATGATCTGATACTAACACTCACGAGCAGCCCTTATCTTCCTGGTCGCACAGATACCAACGATTATCTGTAACCAGTGGTCTTCGGATGACTTCATGTCCGAGTCCTCACAGTGAGTTGCCCCATGCTTCCCGTCTGACTGCACCAACTAACACCAACACAGAACCATTGTGGACTTTGGCAAGTTTGCCACTGCTGGCCTGTCAACGTCCGGCGTGCTCTTCCCACTGGTGCTCCACCACTCAAAGATCATCAACCTCACAGCTGTCATTCTGACCATTGTTGGTGGTGTGCTTATACAGGGAACGGTCATCGGGTTCACTTCTTTCTTCGAGCATGATGATGAACTCGCTGGGTTTGACATTTGATGATTGAGGAATATGTGAGGAATGCTGATCCGAACCTTTACGATATACATGACATACTATCCACATTCTGAACCAAGGTTGTAGAGTCAGGGCTTAATAGCAACCACGCGTACATTGCTCGCTTCGAGGGACACAGAGAACGAAGTGATGGGCGGTTAGTGAAACGTCAAGTTCCTGAGGTGTGAAGAACGCTCGCTATCTCCTTCCGATCAGAATCAATCGCTATCTCCTTCCGTTTGGTATCACCCCGCAGAGGTGGCTGGTTACCCTTTGTTTAC
>JAKUBA010000107.1:0-18011 GCA_030563065.1 Petasospora veronae | reverse complement strand
GAATTCAGTAACATTGTCCTTCAACAAGCTGCGGAGTTGTTCCAGTGCAACCCAGTTTTTGAAGCAGCGCAAGAAGCTACCAAGAAGGAGAAACGGAAGAAGGGCAATCAACGAACCACTGTCAAACAGAAACAAACTTGGTCAACGGATCAAGACTCTAAGTCTTCGGAGTCACAACTTGACACAAGGCAAAGAGAACAACAGAAGGATCAGACATCCGAAACACATCAAGATCAGATTCACGAGAACCAAGTGGATAATGATATTGAGAACATGAGCAAGCAACAAGCTATCAGCAAGATTGGTCAAAGAGCACAAGACACTCAACAGTGTAAGTTTTGTGGCTCAGAGGATCACCACATCGACGAATGTCCAGTCTACGCTCACATGACCAGAACAGGAAGCATCAAAGTTAACACCAGTAACTTGATTATCGATGGACAAGACAGACAAATCAGATTCTCATCTTATCCCATCATTCGCTCGAAAGAGTACACAGAGCTTCTAGAGGCTACAGAGCCCTCGTCAGACAACGACACACCAAGTGTCCAAGATGAAGCATCAGATGATGAATGAACTAACAAAACAACAGTTACAACTTCACATCACACACACACACACACTGCACACACATATAGTCGAACTATATCGGGATACAACATGAACTGCATGTTCCCCATTCAACCAGATCTATCCGAGATCTATCCGTCTTTCTTCTTCAACGTGTCTTCAACTTCAGGGAGGGTAGCCTGTACCCGATGTTCCATATGGCCCATACAGAAACTGCGGCATAAACACCATCGTGCACATTGAGAAGGACGATCAGCGTTGAGCACATAACCTGATGATCGAATCACAGGTATATAAGGAGACCGAGCTTTCTCCTTACTATCATCCTCTACTGTTTATAGGATGCCGACCGAACTTGGTATTAATTTACGAGGCTGTAAGACCTGCTTACAGAACTACCACTCTCAGCTATAGTGTTCCGCGTTCATTGATTCAAAGAAGAAGTACTCATATATTATCGTTGTCGGCCACGAGAGGTACTTCCTTACCCTTATTTACTTCAGCTACCTTTTCCTTACTACGAGCCATCCCCTAAGAACAGGTACAGTGCCGCTTGGGAGGGATTTGGTGATGGAAGCAAGAAGACGTGGGGTTGAGGCAGGGAACAATAGGCCGGGCAGGAAGTCTGGAGTCTGGGGGATAACCCCGGGGGTCGTTTACTGTAGTCTGTACTGCTTTGACACAATGGCAGCCAGCTCCGGGAACTATCGGGCAGGGGTCGGGGAGATTAGCCGGTCGATAGGAAGCAGTGGAAAGCGTGGGGTGGTGGTGGTGGAGTGTAGCTAGAGAGGACCCCACCCTGCCTGGGCCTACTGGGAGCACAAACCACAGACAGACACCTTCTCAGACCCACAAGCAGCCGTGGTGATGTAAGGCTCAGCGTGCCCTCCCATTGGTCGATTGGCCCCGTCGCTGACCCCCCGCGACTCATTTTGATCACCGCTACCCCAGGTTTTCCCAGGCAGACCCTCCCTCTAGAGTCCAGACGCTAGGCAGAGCTCTCCTTCTAGCTCGCGACACTCCCAGGCAGACGCCCCTGCCTAGCCCTCCCGACACCGGCCGCCCCCCAGCGAAAAAGCGCGAAGAAAAAAAAGATTAGTCACGGGCGATGGCTGCTGGGCGGCGAGTATAAATAGTCCGAGGTCCGCCCACTCGCCAAAAGATGGGCGGCTAATGGCATCACCACCAACCAACGCCACTCACACTTGCTAAACAATGGCTTCCGAAACACTGGCGCCTGACGCGGGCGGCATGGACAAGTTCAGAAGAAGCTCGGTCCTCCTGGGCGAGAAGACGAACAAGATCCTCGTCGCCAACAGAGGAGAGATCCCAATCAGAATCTTCAGAACAGCCCACGAGCTCTCCATGCAGACCGTTGCTATCTACTCCCACGAGGACAGACTCTCCGCCCACAGACTCAAGGCCGACGAGGCCTACGCCATCGGTGCCAAGGGCCAGTTCTCCCCAGTCCAGGCCTACCTCCAGATTGACGAGATTATCAAGATTGCTCTGGAGCACAAGGTCGACATGATCCACCCGGGCTATGGTTTCCTCTCTGAGAACTCAGAGTTCGCCAAGAAGGTCGCTGATGCCGGCATCACATGGATTGGACCAACCGCTGAAATCATTGACTCCGTCGGTGACAAGGTGAGTGCCAGAAACCTCGCTGACGCTGCTGGTGTCCCAACAGTTCCAGGAACTGATGGCCCAATTGAGTCCCCAGACCAGGCTAGAGAGTTTGTCGAGCAGTACGGCTACCCAGTCATCATCAAGGCCGCCTTTGGTGGTGGTGGTCGTGGTATGAGAGTTGTCAGAGAAGGTGATGACATTGAGGACGCTTTCAACAGAGCGAGATCAGAGGCTCTCACCTCCTTCGGTAACGGTACCTGTTTCATTGAGAGATTCTTGGACAAGCCAAAGCACATTGAGGTCCAGTTGCTTGCTGACACATACGGAAACGTCATCCACTTGTTCGAGAGAGACTGTTCTGTCCAGAGAAGACACCAGAAGGTTGTTGAAGTCGCTCCAGCATTGACATTGCCAAAGGAGGTTCGTGACGCCATTTTGACCGATGCTGTTAAGTTGGCAAAGACGGCAAACTACATCAACGCAGGTACTGCAGAGTTCCTTGTCGATGCTCAGAACAGACACTACTTCATTGAGATCAACCCAAGAATCCAGGTTGAGCACACCATCACCGAGGAGATCACCGGTGTTGACATTGTTGCCGCTCAGATCCAGATTGCTGCAGGTGCCTCTTTGGAGCAGCTCGGTCTCCTTCAGGACAAGATCACCACCAGAGGTTTCGCCATCCAGTGTCGTATCACCACTGAGGACCCAGCAAAGAACTTCCAGCCAGACACTGGTAAGATTGAGGTTTACAGATCCGCAGGTGGTAACGGTGTCAGACTTGACGGTGGTAACGGTTTCGCCGGTGCTGTCATCTCCCCACACTACGACTCCATGCTTGTCAAGTGTTCCTGTTCCGGTTCCACATACGAGATTGTTAGAAGAAAGATGCTCAGAGCTTTGATTGAGTTCAGAATCAGAGGTGTCAAGACCAACATTCCATTCTTGCTCACATTGTTGACTCACGACGTGTTCATCGATGGTTCCTACTGGACTACATTCATCGACGACACTCCAGCTTTGTTCGACATGGTCTCCTCCCAGAACAGAGCTTCCAAGTTGTTGGCCTACTTGGCTGACTTGGCCGTCAATGGATCCTCCATCAAGGGTCAGGTTGGTTTGCCAAAGCTTCTCAAGGACCCAGAAGTCCCACTCATCCACGACGCCCAGGGTGATGTCATCGACGTCACATCTGCTCCACCAAGAGGATGGAGAGACATTCTCCTCGAGCAGGGCCCAGAGGAGTTCGCCAAGCAGGTTCGTGCCTTTGACGGTACTTTGATCATGGACACCACATGGAGAGACGCTCACCAGTCGCTTCTTGCCACCAGACTCAGAACCTACGACTTGCTCGCTATTGCACAGACCACCGCACACGGTTACGCTGGTGCTTTCGCCCTTGAGTGTTGGGGTGGTGCTACCTTCGATGTCGCTATGAGATTCTTGCACGAGGACCCATGGGCCAGATTGAGAAAGATGAGAAAGCTCGTTCCAAACATTCCATTCCAGATGTTGCTCAGAGGTGCTAACGGTGTTGCTTACTCCTCTCTCCCAGACAATGCCATTGACCACTTTGTCAAGCAGGCTAAGGACAACGGTGTCGACATCTTCAGAGTCTTTGACGCTTTGAACGACTTGGAACAGCTCAAGGTCGGTGTTGAGGCCGTCAAGAAGGCTGGTGGTGTTGTTGAGGCCACAGTCTGTTACTCTGGTGACATGTTGCAGCCAGGTAAGAAGTACAACTTGGAGTACTACTTGGAGATTGCTGACGCCATTGTCAAGGCTGGTACCCACATTTTGGGAATCAAGGACATGGCTGGTACTTTGAAGCCACAGGCTGCTAAGCTCTTGATTGGTGCTTTGAGAGCCAAGTACCCAGACTTGCCAATCCACGTTCACACCCACGACTCTGCTGGTACTGGTGTTGCCTCTATGGCTGCTTGTGCCCGCGCTGGTGCCGATGTTGTTGACGTTGCTTCCAACTCTTTGTCCGGTTTGACTTCTCAGCCATCTGTCTCTGCTCTGTTGGCCTCCCTCGACGGTGAGATCAACACCAACATGAGCGAGCTCCACGCCAGAGAGATTGACTCCTACTGGGCCGAGATCAGATTGTTGTACTCTGTCTTCGAGGCAGACCTCAAGGGTCCAGATCCAGAGGTTTACCAGCACGAGATCCCTGGTGGTCAGTTGACCAACTTGCTCTTCCAAGCCCAACAGGTTGGTCTTGGTGAGAAGTGGATCGAGACCAAGAGAGCTTACCGTGAGGCTAACTACTTGCTTGGTGACTTGGTCAAGGTTACTCCAACCTCCAAGGTTGTTGGTGACTTGGCTCAGTTCATGGTTTCCAACAAGCTTACTCCAGAGGATGTCAAGAGACTTGCCAACTCCTTGGACTTCCCAGACTCCGTGTTGGACTTCTTTGAGGGTTTGATTGGTCAGCCATACGGTGGATTCCCAGAGCCATTGAGATCCGATGTCTTGAGAGGCAAGAGAAGAAAATTGGAGGTCAGACCAGGTTTGGAGTTGGCTCCATTCGACTTTGACAGAATCAGAGAGGACTTGAGCTCCAGATTCAACCAGATCACCGAGTGTGACGTTGCCTCTTACAACATGTATCCAAAGGTGTACGAGGACTTCAGAAAGATGCAGGAGTCTTATGGAGACTTGTCTGTTCTCCCAACAAGAAACTTCCTTGCTCCACCAAAGGTTGGTGAGGAGATCTCTGTCACTATTGGCCAGGGTAAGACCTTGATCATCAAGTACACTGCTGTCGGTGACTTGCACGAGGAGACCGGATTGAGAGACGTTTACTTCGAGTTGAACGGTGAGATGCGTAAGGTTGCCGTTGCTGACAAGAAGTCCAAGGTTGAGACAGTTTCCAGACCAAAGGCTGACGCTCACAACCCTAACCAGGTTGGTGCTCCAATGGCTGGTGTCATTGTTGAGGTCAAGGTGCACAAGGGCTCTGCCGTTAAGAAGGGTGAGGCTCTTGCTGTCTTGTCTGCCATGAAGATGGAGATGGTCATCTCTGCTCCAGTTGCTGGTCTCGTGGCTGATGTTTTGGCCAAGGAGGGTGACAATGTTGATGCTTCTGACTTGCTCGTTGTCATTGAGCCAGAGGCTGAGGAGGAGAAGGCTTGATTCAAGGGGTTTGACGTTTTCAATTGGGTGTATTTTGTATATTATCGGTTTCTTATATCTGCGAAGAATAGACTGATTGGTTTATTAATGTGTATCTCGACGTGTAGCTGAATTACTAATATGGGCTGTGGTCTACAAGATCCAGGAATCATCGATGGTCATCAGTATAGTTGTCATTAAATGAACATGTTCACTTTCTCGCCGTTCTGGAAACAGGATCCTTCTTCGCTGTTGATCCTTGTGTTGATGAAGCTGGTCTTGCTCCCCTTCCATACACGCGTCTCTGAAGAGCTTCATCCTTGGCATGTTGTTTCTGTTCCAGAGCAGATCTCCTTTGTTTCACTGTATCTTTCTCTTGCTCCTTCTTCTGCTTCTCCTCTGTATATCTCTTGTTGAGCTCGTCAAATCTCTTGAGCTGGGACTGGTACTCTTCCTCATTCTTCGTGAGACCCTTCCAGTTCTTGTCACTGAGTAGTGTTGTTGTATATGATGTTTGTGAGAGAATTTTGATCCAGAGGTCAAGCAGTTTGTTGGAGGAGTCTGTTGTCGACAGAATGACGTCCATATTTGAAGATGTAGCCTCGATGGAGCCGATCACATTGTCAATACTGGCCGTGATGTTGTCAAGCTGTTCAAGCTCGCGTTCCAGAGCTTGGATTCGTGTGGCTCCAGTCAGATTTGACTGCTCTTTCGACGATTCAACTGTAGCTCTGATCTCTTCGAATGAAGGAAGAAGGTCTTTGGACATTTTGGAGTGTATCTGGGGAATCTGATTGTTGATTAAAATTCCAAGTTGACGCGTTTGGTCTTTGTTTTGGTTTTGGTATGGACTCATATTCCGAGGGATGGTCGGAATTCCTGGAGCCCCCACACAGAAAAGCGGAGGCCCAATCAACTTCACGCCAACACAAGCAGCAAGAGGACATCACCAACACGCAAAATGGCACACGGAGCAGGCCCAGAGCGTGAGCTAAGACACCGATAACCACCACGAACAGCACTAACATCTTCAATAGCACTTATCAAGGACCCAGCGTTTGAGAAGTTCTACGGTACGTTGATTGCCTGACCCCTCCTCTTCCATGAACCAGGGACACTAACAGCTTTCCTCAGGCTACAGAGAAACATATGGACAGAGATTCCGTGTCACTCCAAAGAACCTTCTTCCTATCATTGGTTTGATGGTCGTCATCCCAGCCGGACTCGCCTGGTTGGCATTCGACTCTCAGGTATGTCTCCCGATCTCCAGCGTTCATCATCGCGTACTAACATCAGCACTAGGGAAAGTACTTCAGAGGACCAAAGAGACGCTCAACACCTGCTTTTGAGAGCGAGTACACTCCAAGACAAGCATAAAGTACCACTCTCTGCGCTATTTATTCTTATTTATTGACCACCGCTGTGGTTTCACGCCTATTTATTACATGATCACACTACTCCTGCAACCCAGATTTCTACATGAATTCAACTTGTAAGCAAATCATATGACTGTCGTGTAAATTAAAATGACAATATCTCCAATGTGTACACTATATTATAACCGGGCATGTCATGACAGAACCGCTCAACGTACCGTGCTTTTTCCACCGTCATCTGTGCAAATCAAACAACTCTCATGGTGACGCAAGATCACAAAACATTACCTCTTCACTTTGAATTCATTCAAACCAGCCTGCATGTCTTTCAATGCAGCTGGAGGTGGCGTAGTCGACTTGTCTGGAGGGCTTCCGTTTCTCTTCTTCTTCTTGCTCTTCTGTTTCTTCTTTGCAGCAGCAGCAAACGTCTCCACGGTGGGACTCGGAGCAAAAGCAGATTCGTTGGGACTGAATCTGTGGAAGCTGGATGGGATTGGAGATGGTTGAGTAATGGAGCTTCCTGACAACAGATATGGACTTTGATCTGACACCTCCGAGTTTGTTGGAGACGACTTGTTTGAGTACATCCCAGATGTGTCCTCGATCGGTGGTGGCTTCATGAAGAACTTGGTAGACTTTGGAGTCACAGAGGCAGAACGACGACGTGGAGTCGTGAGCTTTCCGTCACCTTGCTCGAAAACAAACTCGTAATCCTTGACAGGTTGGAACTTCAGCATAGACTTGCCGGACTTGAGATCCTCCAGCACTGCAGGTCTCGTCACAGTCTTGGAAAAGTCAAGCGTCTGGTACAATGGCTGTTTGTGATTTGGTTTGACAACAATTGGGGAAGTAACGAAACTCTTGGACTTCTTGAGACTGGCCACACCAGACATCTTGGAGCCACTGGAAGCACCAGAGAGTGAACTCTTCTTTGGTCGCGTCAGTTTCGTGGTAGAACTTGACCTTAGCATACTCGGTTTCACTGCAGAAGATGGTGTCAGCGGCAGCTGGTTGACCTGAGAGCCTGAACTATGTGGTGTTGTAACACCAATAGGAGCTGACTGGATGCTGACGTCGGTCTTGGATGGTGTCTGCACAATGTACTGCGAGGCAATCTGCCCCTGAGACAATGGAGAAATCTGTCCTTGTTGCTGTTGTGTCAGAGCTGGTGGTGGTGCCATCTGCTGGCTCTGCTGCTGGCTCCCGATTGCCTGCTGTGGGATGTGGAACGTGTGCTGGACAGGCTGGTACTGGAAGGTCTGCTGCTGTGTATCACGAGCATGGCTTGGGGCCTGGATAGGAACTTGAGACTGCACAAGCTGGGCATCAATCTGTGCTTGAAGCTGTGCTTGGGCAAATTCATGTGCTTGATGAGCTTGAAACTGTAGCTGAGCTTGGTGCTGAGCCTGAGCCTGAGCTTGAGCTTGAGCAGCGGCCTGAGCCTGTGCCAACGCCTTCTGCTGCTGTTGCTGCTGCTGCTGATGCTGTTGTTGTTGTTGTTGAGCTTGCTGATGAGCCTGTTGCTGGGCAAATTCTTCCTGTTGTTGAGCCTGGGCATGTGCTTGTGCCTGAGCATGTGCCTTTGCCTGTTGGGCCTGAGCCTGAGCTTGTGCCTGAACTTGTGCCTGAACTTGTGCCTGAACTTGCTGGATGTGTACCTGTGTCTGCTGGAACTGCTGTTGTTGTGTATGATGATGCACCTGCATAGCATGATGCATATGGACCTGAGCCGTAGGTTCGAACTGATGCTGTCCAGCCTCCATAGATAAGACAGCCGGCTGTCTCTTCTGAGAATGCTGTTGTGGAGCCGTCACGGACTGTGTCTCCTTTGGCGGGGAGAAGTACATCTGTTGTTGCATAGGCTGCATCTGTGGCATGTGGTGTTGTAGCTGGACTGTGTTGGCTGTGTAGTTCGGTTGTTGGAGCAGGTTTGGTGAGGAATGGTTCCCAACTATTGTGGAGCTTGCAGGTGTTGGCAATGTGTTCTGGATTCTTGGCACAAACTGGAGAGGACTTGGCTCTTCAGCCAGGCTCACAGCGCTTGTGTTGCCCATCATCATGATTTGGTTGTTCGTATAAGGAATATGGGCCATAGGTGACGGTTCCGATGGAGGGTTGATAGGTGATGAAGCCTCAATGATTGTGTCGTTGGAACGTTGTCTGTCCAGTGTAGTTGTGAAGGATAGTAGTGGGTCATCTTCGAGCAAGTTCTCCAATGTGACCTCTTCAGTAGAGTTGGGCATCTCAGGGATAGATACACGGTGTCCAGCACCAGATGGATCCTGTAATTGGTCGTAATGACGCTGAAGGCCGGCAACAATCTGTTCATCAGGAACTTGCGACATTATATTGTCGTAGAGGTCGTCAGTGCGCTGCTCAGTAGAGTAGCCATTCAGACTCTCAAAACTCTGGTTGTAGTTTGTCGCATACATTGGATATTGTGGCTGCTGGAGTTGTGGCTGTTGTAGCTGTTGCTGCTGCTGCTGCTGCTGCTGAACAGCCAAGCTGTTCATGTCCATGGCCATGGAGGCATTGGGGCTCATGTTGGTCTGCATGTCCAGACTGAGGTTCACGTTCAAGTGATTAGCGCGAGCTGGAGAGTTCATGAAGACCAGCTGCTGTGGTCCTGTCTGTGAGTTGGACTGGATAGTCTGTGCGAACCTCTGATGGTAGTCTGTCTCGTACTGCCTGTGCTGGGCAAAGGAGTTGGTAAACTCGGCAGCTGTGGTGGCGGGAGGATCGTAGGACATGACTGTGGTGTGTTTTTCTTCTTCGGAGGGGATGACTAAGTGTGATGTGCGCCCTGAGCAAAGATGTTGAAGAGCTGTCACCTGGTAGAAAGCTGGAGCGTGTCGTATGTGACAAGAATGCCAGCTGAAGGGATGATAGCAAGATCAAGAGTGAAGTAGCCGGTCAAAGACACAGGTATGGCGAGTCCTGGATGCGGTGCAGTAGAATCAAGTGTGTGTAGCGAGTACTTTCAGGACACTGGAGCAGAAGTCGACGTGGGTGTCTTTCGAGCGGTGATCAAAGTGATTGGCGGCAGTTACGCGATGGAAGACAGAGAGCAAGTTCTGTTCACACGGGGTCTGAGTGGCTGCGGAGAGTTCGAAAGGTGCTCAGTGGTGTAGTTGGAGGCCAGATCGACGAGTGTTGGAGAGCTTCGTGGGCGAGTGTAGCGAGTGTGGTGACCCACGAGGGTCCTGGTGGGGGAGGCGGGCAAGCTTGGGGAAGCAGGGATAGGGGAACCTGTGCGGGCAGCTGTACTGGCGGCGGAGTGCTCGAGGCGGTTAGAGTGAGCGAGCGAGTGTGTGTGGCGGTTGAGCTGTTGGTGCCGGCGGTGTCAGCGGTGGGCGTGCTAGTTCAGCGTGGTGGTGTGTAGCGCCTCGTTAAGTTGCTCTTCTGGAGATGATTCCACGCTCTTTGTTGACGCTTGGGGGACGTCCAGCCATGTGTTGCCCGAACCGTGTCGCGAGCCCGAGAAATCGAGCCAGAAATCAGATGGCGGGCGGCGGGCTGTTTTCGTTTTCTTCGCAGGGGGGGAAGGAAAGTCGCGCTAAACTGCTGGATTGGGTAATTTCCGGATTGGGATGCGACCCTGGCAGCGCGTCCTTCATCCTTCATACTGTCGCTGCGAGATCTGGGAACAGACAACTCTTATCCCTGCCAATTATCACCCAGGCTTGCACAAATGTCCATCAAGGAACACATCCCATCTGTACTGCGCTCCTACGACATCCAAAATGTCTACCTCGCTGCCCTATTCAGGCCTTTCGCTTGGTCCAACCTGAGCGTGGCCTGTCTCCACAACAAAGCCGAGTTGCAGGCCACAGGGAGACACAGGGTCCCGAAAATCACTAATCTGACCACATACCTCGTCTTCAATGCTCTCACATATCCTGTCTTTGAGGGATTCTTCCCACGAGTCTACCTGTTCCTCTGGTGATCTGACTGACCCACACCCTTTAATGACACACGATATCTTATGACTTATGACACACAACAATACAGACTGCTAGACCAATAGCACACAGATCGTAGAGTCCAAATAGTCAAGCAATTACAGACCTATCTCGGTTATTTATATGTGCACTAACTTAGTTGTGTGTCATCTCAGATCCCGAGATCTCGTATGTACAGTACGACTTCACATCAAACCTGATGCACAAGCTCCATGGACCATGAATGATGACGCTACAATCTTGATCAAAGATACCAAACCAAAATTGATAGAACACATATATAAACCCAAATTATCGCAACAATGTATCAAAAGTGATAAACCCAAAAAATAACGTAAAGAAGTAGAGAAAACATGAAAGTGTGCTGGGTAGGCTCGTGCACGGCGCCTTCGCACGAAACACGAAGCTTGCAAAACCTGCAATAGAAAGGAATTTGTGAAAGCTGTGAACCAAACCGATCCACCAATCAATCAATGCAAATATGTGTGAAGAATAATGTATGCATGCTGTTGTTAACCCAATCTCATATAAAACCCAGTGATCTGTGACCCCTTCAAATCTTAACCCAAAAAAATGCAAATGCAATTATGACCAGTCACACCAAGCAACTGATCATTCGGAGCCATACCACGGGTATACCATACCATACTCAATGAGTAAAACCAATAGAAAAAACGAAAAGAAAACAATAGAACCGAACCAAAACCATTAAAGTCTCCCTGAGAACCAAGTACCAATCACAAGTACTTCTCAAACAAGTGGTCCTCCAACCAGCCAATCTTCTCGAAAGCGGCAAACAATCTTGATGCCTTGTTGACATCAATGCGACAAGACTTCTGTGCGTCGGTTCTTCTGAATGGCAAACCCTTCTTGAGTCTTGAAACCTTCTCTGCAAACAGTCTGCGCTTCGAGTCGAGGTAAACGTTGCAGTGCAATCTCAAGATAGATGCCAGTGTGGCTTCAGCTGGGTGCAGCTTAGACACCAATGGGTCGTCAGCAAGAGACATTGGCTGGCCCTTCCATTCAACCTTAAGACATCTGGCATTGTTTGGAAGAGTTGAAAGGTCTGGACAGAAGTCAGGGAGGGACTCCCAGTCAACGTGTGTGTGTGAGACAGCAGGAGAAGAAGCAGGCTTTCTCTTTCTGGTTGGAGTTGGAGTAGCAACAACAGACTTGGATGGAGAGTAGTCGGAGTCAGGAGCAGCAGTGGACTCACGAGCAACGCGGCGAGTTCTCACCTTCTCAAGCTGTGAGGAGTAGTTGTCCGAGTCAGATGTGTAAGTGGACTCACTGACTGGTCTGGTCATTCTTCTTGGTGCATACTTTCTCACTGGAAGGGTCTTCTCGACCTTGTAACCCTTAGTGCGGTTGGCGTACTGTCTGAGGAAGTTCAAGTGTGCCTTCATGTATCCCTTTGTGCCAGCATTGGCCCATGCGTCAATCACGAGTGGGTAGCTGTCAGCGCCTTCTGCTGAAGACTTCTCAGTGGCCTCATGTGCAAAGGCAAGGATGGTGTCAATCTTGTCAGCGGCCTGGCGTGGTGTGTGTTGGACCTCAGCTGCCGATGAGCTGGAAGAGGAGGAGGCGTGGTAAGGAGACATAGGAGGGGAAGGGATGGATTGATCCTCAGATCTTGCAATCGAGGACTTGGAAAGCTTTCTTGCCAGAGGACCGGAGTAGTCTGGCTGAGCATCTGGGAGCTCGGGTGTCATAGCCATGGTGATGTCTGAAGACATTGTGTTTGTGTGTGTGATGTTTGTGTGTGTGTGTGGCGATGAGCTGCGCGTTATGTGTCAAGTAGTGTGTAGATACGATAGCAGTTGGATAAGCCCAAGGTGGGGAAATGAGGAGAGAAGAGAAAATCCGACGAAGATACGAAGGGTGATGAGGTTGGACAAGGGTGGGTTCCCTTATATATCAACTAAAATTCCCCCCAAAAGAAAAGAAAAGAAATTAGAAACAGGCCGCTCCCTACAAGGAAAGAAAAAAAAAAACTGAGCTGAGCTGAGATGCGCTGCGTTTCTTTTTGCGTTTTGGCGCAATCATCCTGCATGAAATTGCATCACCTCCCGCTATTTGCGCTGGTCTGTGCCACTTTCGCGCACTCCTCGTCTGTGGTGCTGCCATAGAAACGAAGCTCAAGGTATCGTCTTACGCAGATACTCGTTGTTGGTTTGTTCAGTAAGGCATTGTGTAGCAATTGAGCATTCTCGTGGACTTCTGGAGAGCCAATGACCACACTGTCAGAAAAGTCATGAGACGGGGACTGCGCCTCCGGGTGACCCGCTCTGGAGGATTGTGGAATCTTGCTTTTTTTCGCCACTCTGTCCCGATTGGGAAATGTGACTGTGTGACACATAGCGAAGCGCCGGAGTTGGTCCGAGACCGTTCCACCACACGCCATCAACTAAAGCGAGTGACCATTAACGATGGCAAACCAGGCGAGCTCCGACTGTTTCCCCTCATACACGCCACTGACGCCACTCGTTTGACGTTGTAGTCCGGCGTTTCGGTATCTTGTTCCCCAGCGAAGGCATGACGGGTGAGGGGCAGCGCGCGCTTAACGGTGTGACTCCATGACACATAAAGCCAATCGCAATCTGGGGAAAGACGCTGACCCGTTGGCAAAGGCGGTGTGCACTTGCTGGTGTCAATGGCCGGTACATGGGTTCTCCAAAGTGCGTATTACACCATGTTTGCTCAATTGGCCTGCCCGTGGTGGTGGTGGTTCGACAGTGCTTCAGTAGCGCTTTGAAATCCCTGCGCTCTGAGAGGCTACAGCGCGGGGCCAGTGCGCCTCCGAAAACACTCAGGCGGACTCACAACGAACCACGGGCCAGGGATCCACTACTTCATATTCCAAAAGCCGATTATTACGAAGGAATTATGCAGCGGATGTGTGTGCACAGTGTGTTGGCATCCGCCTGGCTTAAGGTTCATGCTCCGGACCTGTGTCAGGACTTCGCCCGGGTATCTGGCGGCCCCGATTGATCACGAATCTAGGCCAGCGCTCTTTACACCACTAATTCACATTAACTTTGCCATGAACCACAACAACAAGCACACCTTGAACACAACATTCTATCATAGTTCTTCTGCGAAAAATTCTCAGCTCTGCACCTTGATAAGGCCGAGATGCGGCACGACGCGAGCTCCCAACGGTCGAGACTCGCAAATTTTTTGCGGAGCGGGTCTCGTCTATTTGCAGCGCTATGGAGGCGTTCTAGACACAGATCCATCCAATTGCGGGTGAAGATAAGTGTTTACAATCCATGCTGAGATTGTATTCTCCGTTATCTTTACTTCCAGCTGCTTTCTGAGAGCGTCGTTGGATCGGGGCGTAGTGAAGCCTAAAAACAGCACATGGCTCATCGCAGATCAGTTCAGTTGTACGAACATCTCCTTCGCCGTTTTTTGGCGCGATTGGAAGATCTGACAGAATGTCTCAAATGGTATGTGTTTGATGTCCGAAGAGACACAGCGGGAAGGGGTCCACGGGAGACTTTGATCATAGAAAGATGACCCTGTTGACACCATGATACCAGGATTGTGTGTTCGTCAACTTACCCCTCTCCCTGACTCCGCTTATGTCACAGGAAGCAATTGTTGACTCCTTGAAATGGTACGATCAGCGTGACTCCTGTCTCCTTGAACCCCTGCCCGACTCCACAATCGGCCCCATTCATTCCAGTCATACGCCCCTCGAATGTCTAATCTCTTGATTTCATCATAGACTGCTCGTACCAGTTGTCTAAGAAGATTGCTGTCAGCTCTCTAGAGTCCTGTCAAATATGCATCAGGAGTGATCAAGAGCCTTTGAGTCCATGTCGTCATTGTATGAAATCATTACATGGCGCGGAAGCTTCTTGCGTATTACCAAATACACTGGGGCTAAATAGTACATCAGTGAGTCTGTTGAAGTAGTTAACTTAACCACTAGCGATATAAAACTTGTCATACTGAAGGCTGGCATTGTGCCTGACCCAGCCTAAATATGAGTTTGTCACAGGCCAATTGCTCACAGCTTAGATATAAACACAGATACATGCTTACCAGCACATGAAGAAGGGAAAGCTACAGAACCATCTCGTTCTCCAATAACTCGCCTCCCCGGTTCTCTGCGTTCCTTCGATAATAGAACCTGAACAAGAAGGTCGTGCTTTGGTGCTTCTTCGGATAATCCGGCACCTCGGAAAAATATGTACCCGTCCCCGACCCCGAGCAGTCAGGGAGGCGCTCGGAAAAACTTGGAGGTGGAATAACTCTTGACACAACAGCCCACGGTCACATCTCTTCCTCTAGCCACTTTCTGCAATAAACAACGACCAATGACAACTCTAATGGAACATCAACCCATAATCAAACCCCAAGAATCACCAACTGGGGCTTCAATTGGTTCCAAAAAGGCCATCTCCAAGCGTTTCTCGATCAGTTTCAACGGAAGCAAGGTTACCCCCAATATCAAATCCACCACCTACACTATCAAAGCTGAGATGACAACGAGTACAGCAGGGCCAACCATCGGGAAGTCCAAACCACAAACCAGTAAATTAAAACTCTTTGTCCACCTTCTCAAAGATGGACCAGCAAACAGCTCAACACAAACAGAGACGGACGAGGACACAGACCCCAACGCTGACGCCCCTATGCCTCGGCTCAAGACCCGGTACGAGAAGTTCCTTAAGCACCAACTTAGACAAGCACAGGTCAAGAACTACAATGATCTGCTTGAAAAAGAGCCACATGATGATACTCCCAAGCCGGTAAAGGAACGGGGTTACGGATTCTTGAGACTGCGCCATAATCAGTCTGCTGAGCACTTGGTTGACGCAAACAGCACACCTTCAAAGAAGGTCCGCTTCCTGCTCGAAGATGATACCCTCTGATGATACCCTCCGATTTATGCCTTTTACGAACATTTATATATGCATCCTCTCATGTATTCACCTATTGCTCTAGATATAAAACAACACAACTTACTTCTTCTGCTTCTGGGAAGTAGAGTTCTTTGGCAACTCCTTGACGAATGGAATGAACTCTGGCTCGCCTGGGATGTACTTTCTCAAAACCTCTGGGACGACCAAACCATCCTCGGTCTGGTAGTTCTCCAAGATACAACACAGAGCACGCTCAGTGGCACACAAAGTGGAGTTCAAACAGTGAACGTACTTCTTTTCACGGTCAGTCATCTTCTTGATTCCACATCTGATCTCCAAGTTTCTGGACTGGTAGTCTGTGCAGTTAGAACAAGAAACAAGCTCCTTGTACTCCTCCTGGTATGGGAACCAAGCCTCCAAGTCGTACTTCTTAGCAGCAGCGTTGTTCAACTCACCAGAGACAATTCCGACAACTCTGTATGGCAATCCCAAGGACTGGTAGAACTTCTCAGACAAGTTGATCATACGATCAAACTCCTCCCAAGACTTCTCTGGCTCGGTCAAACAGAACTGCTCAATCTTCTCAAAGGCGTGGACACGGAAGATACCCCAAGCATCCTTACCATGGGAACCAGCCTCTCTTCTGAAACAAGAGGAGTAACCGGCGTAACGCACTGGCAACTGCTCAGCAGGACTCTCAAACCACTCACCAGCGTGGTAAGCAGAGATTGGCTGCTCGGAAGTAGCAATCAAGTACTTCTCATCCTCACCGTCAATGACCTTGTAGAGCTCCTCGTCAAACTGAGACAACTGAGCAGTCTTGGCCATGACATCCTTGTTCATCATCACTGGGGCCTGCAATGGAATGTAACCACCGTTGGAGGCCAAGAAACTGAGACCGTAGTTGATCAAAGCCTGGTTCAAGAAGACACCGTACTGTCTCAAGAAGTAACCACGGTGACCGACAATACGAACACCACGCTCAGGGTCGTAACCGTCCAAACGGAGCAAGACCTCGTGGTGGGAGAGAGCAGCTGGCTTACCAGTTGCAGTGGCGATCTTCTCAACCTTCTCAACGCCAGCTGGCTTCCAGTCTCTGACCAATGTGTTGTTGTCCTCGTTGTTAGAGATTGGGACGGACTCGTGAACGAGGTTACCAACCTGGTTGACCTTGAACTTGACCTTCTGGTCAGCCTCCTGCTCCGCGATGGTGAGCTGCTTCTTCTTCTCCACAACTTCGTCCTTCTGCTTCAACAACTCAGAAGCGTCCTCCTTAGCCTTGAACTTGAGACCAATCTCCTTCTGAATCTTGTTCTGCTCCTTGTTGAGCACGTCAAGGTCAAATCTGATTCTGGTCCACTCCTTGTAGTCGGCGATGATCTCGTCAACGAGCTCAACAGAGTCAAAACGGGCCTTCTGGGAGGCACGGATGATTTCTGGGTTACCACCCTTCTCCTCAATAAACTGTGTGATGTCCAACATTGTTCGTATGGTGTGTCAAACGCGTGCAAAAGGGTCGTGATGGGGAGGTCTTCTCTCAAACTTTCTTCGGTGACACGACGCTGAAAAAGGTGGTGTGTGGATAAATCGCGCATTGCGGCGTGACGGATATGCGCAAATTGTTGAGCTTTAGGTAGATATTAGTGGGAATTAGGGCATGGTATTAGCCTAATTGATAGCTGAGTAGGGTCAATTGAGCCACATGAAGCATACCCAGTGGTTAAGAAGACCCTACAGGCTCTATATCGCACGTAGGCGCCAAATTGGCAAATCCGCATACTAAAACTATGCTGGCACAGTATCTTCTCTGAAAGCCAATTCTAGTGCTTCTTTCGGACTGATGGTCTAGTGGTTACGACGTCGCCTTTACACGGCGAAGGTCGCGGGTTCGAACCCCGTTCGGTTCAATCTCGAAAGAAGCACTTTTTTTTCGACAAATTTGGTAATTTTCGCGGATTTTTCGATTTTGGCCTAGTGGTCTGGTTGTGGATTAGTGGCCAAGGTTGTGGATTAGTGGCCAAGTCGGCAGAGTCGCTGTTCACCGAAAGGTTGGCAGTTCGAACCACCACGAACGGATCATGAACCACAACCTATGAACATGACCAAGAGAGTCAGAAGTCGTCGGCCGACGTTGAGATGGGGGGATGGAGTGTAAAAGACCACAGGATGCAATCATCAAGCCAAGGATAGAAGAATACCATTACCAACAGCCATCCACGCATTGTTGAACGATCTCCACTACAACATCTTCCATCACGTTCCATTATCTTCTCCCTGATCGACCTCACCCGCTTCAAGCTGACCAAACATACACCGAACATGGTACTGTACAATTATATATAGTGCCCACTTATACATTTAGTACCTACGAGAAAAAACTTTGACCTACCCGTTTTGGGCGAAAAAAAATACGTTTACGGTAATTTTCGCGCCTTGCTCGCGATCGTCAAAATCTTATGTAATCATCTCGCCCTCCT
>JAKUBA010000106.1:0-18887 GCA_030563065.1 Petasospora veronae | reverse complement strand
GTGTACTTGTCAAATGCCTGGAATACCTTTTCAAAGTCGGTGATTGGGATCACGTTCTTCGGGACATTGACGGTCACAGCTCGTGCAAAGTCTGGAATGATGCCTGGTGAAAATGGAAGCTCTCCTGAGTAATAGTGTGCTTGAAGTCGTGTGGTTCGTATGCCTAAGTTGCTATCTGCTCATTCCCAGCGTTCTAGACGTCATCGCTAACACCAGAAGTCTAATTAATCATTCCACCAGGGAAAATCAATGTAGTTCTGGAGCTGCAGGAGATTTCGCCGTCTCCGTTCTGGGCCAGTCTGTTACAGCTGTTTATATGAGACTCATGGGGCCTCGGCGTCGGGGAAGTTTTTCCAGCCTTTACCCCGTATTATTACAACTGAATGGTCATCACTCATAGCTGCTGAGACCTACTGTGACCATGTTTCAATCTGTTATTTGGTAGTACGCTCCTTGTTTTGACCTCAGTGTTTGTCTGCAATATATCTATGCTTTTTGTGGGGAGTCTTACCCCAGATTTCCGGCAGCCTCACAGGTCTCTTGATTGAGTCACAGGGTGCAATATCAAAATGAACTGAGGTAGATCCCCCATCACGACCTGTAGACAGGAATTCCGACTGACCGTATTGAGTGGTCTTGCCGAGTATTTCATATACCAGATAATATTAATTTGTACCTGCCAAGAGAGAAACAGAGAGTTTGAGGTTTGGGAAATGGGGTGTACGGAGAATGTTTATCCGTTGAGGCCATATTAGGTAAGCGGAATTGAAGCTTGCTTCAGTTCACCCAAATTAAGCACACAGATCCCAAATTGTTCAGGTAAACTCTATTGATCAATTATATGGAGTCAAAGTACACTATCTCCAGTTGTATAATCATGAATTTCGGATTTTAAAAATTTAGACTGGATTGGAAGATAAATTTTGGATTCCAGTGTACGACTCAAAAGTTTTCGAATGTGAAACTTGCTGAATTTTAATTTTCATATCTATAGTGTAAAAATGTCCTCAAATCGACACAAAAACAAGGTTCAGTCAATTATCAGTGTTATTTTATACAAATTATGCTATTCACTATCGTTTTAGTACCAAAAAAGGTATTTTAACGGACAAAAGTTTACTATTTTGGTGTCCGGGTTTTCATGGCCACAGAAATGGTCCTTCAACGAGTGGCTTGCAATTGTAGGTGCTGTAGGGCATACATAGGAGATGATTGTAATATAAGTCAAAAAGTACTGATTTCATTTCAGCCTGCTGATTTCACTGAGGGTGCCATAAAGCTCAACTGAAGATGGAATCTAGCGATCTAGTCATATAATTCGATTATAGCTCATCGCCATGATCGCTGCTGCTGTAAGCTCCCGAGCGCGAAGAAAAAATCTCAAGACTGAACACTCACAGCTCTTCGACTTTAACGATCTGAACCCGATTAAGATATTGCACCAGTGATATCCAAATTCCAGCTAAACAGCTGCAACAAGGACAGCAGATTTATGCTACGGAGACTCAGATCCAGAAACTTACAAAACCAACTATCTCTACTACTCCGAACCATGACAACACAACCAAAGTTCGAGACTCAAGTCCTGCCTGTTAAGCCCACCTCTATTGAGTTCGACAAGGATGACAATCTCTTCATTTCGGATCCAGACACCAAGTCCAACCTTGAAAAAGCTGCCAATATCCTCTCACAAACTGACGATGTTGTCGCATTTCCATCAGAGACAGTGTATGGTCTTGGAGGCTCTTCATTTAATGACGAATCCGTCCAGAACATCTACAGAGCCAAAAACAGACCAGCAGACAATCCTCTCATCTCGCACATTTCATCCAAATCACAGATCCCTCGATTCTTCAATGTTCAAATCCCTGAAATCTACAAGCCACTTATCGATGCATTTTGGCCAGGCCCTCTGACTATTTTACTTCCGATTGACGACACCACAAAACTCTCAAGATTTACAACGGCTGGACAACCAACATTCGCTGTCAGACTGCCATCACATCCAGTTGCCCGTGCACTAATCCACCTTGCAGACGTGCCGGTTGCTGCCCCTTCTGCCAATGCATCTACTCGCCCTTCCCCAACACTTGCTTCTCACGTTTACCACGACCTACAGGGAAAGATCCCTCTTATCATTGATGGTGGTTCTTCCGCCGTTGGTGTTGAGTCCACAGTTGTTGATGGTCTAAGCAACCCTCCTATGCTTTTACGTCCAGGCGGTGTCAGTCTAGAACAGATCAAGGCTGTTGGTGGAGAGGCATGGGCAAATGTGCGAGTCGCAAAGAGGGTAGCCGATGACAATGAGCCAGTGAAGACCCCAGGAATGAAGTACAAGCACTATTCACCTACAGCCAAAGTCATCCTTGTGGATGAGGAGAATTCCATTCAGAGCTTCGTTGAGAAGAATGAGTTGACGGATAAGACCATTGCATTGCTGACAACCGAACACTTCACCGGCGCCGGATTCCCAGGTATTGTGGAGTCTTTGGGCACAACGAAAGAGGAAGTATCTCATGGCCTGTTCAAATGGTTAAGAGAGCTCGACGAAAGAAATGTTGATGTCATTTTCGTTGAATCTGTCGACGAGAAAGATGAAGGTCTTGCCATCATGAACAGACTAAAGAAGGCCGCTTCAGAGACTATCTGAAGGGCATGTAATAGACTAATGAATCACGTCCGCATGTATTTATCGAATCGTAGAGAAACTGATGCCTTTTTATAGATCACACTCTATATATACCCATTCTCATAACATGTCACCCATCATACCATGGAGTATGTGGTACGCTCCTGTCTCAGCATGTACTTTCTTCCCTCATCAAACCAGAAAACGGAACTGGCAACAACAGTCAGGAAGACCAAGTCGGAGAGAGACAAAGCCTCAGTCTGGAAGATACTTTGGAAAAAAGGAACATAAATAGCACACAACTGACCAAGCAACGAACCAACAACAGCGTAGTTGAACATCTGGTTTTGGAAGCCCAGCTCGAAGTTGGATTTGGTGGCATGACGACAACTCAAAGCATTGAACATATCAAATAGGACAAAGCATGTGAATGTCATGGTGGTGTCTCTTGCAGTGATCTGGCTATCCTTCATCTCTCTGACGTACACGTAAATGGTACCAATAATGACGAAGATGGAGTTCAACAACACTCTCTTGATGACAGCATCCGTGAGGATCTTGGCGTTTCTTGATCTTGGTGGCTTGTTCATGACTTCGCTATCAACTGGTTCAACACCCAATGACTGGGCTGGTGGACCATCCATAAGGATGTTGATCCACAAGATCTGCATAGCGTTGAGCGGGTTTGGAAGAGAAAAGAGAGTCGAAAAGGCAATCAAGGAAAGAGCAGCAACACTGGTGGACAACTGGAACGTCAAAAAGTTCTGGATATTGTTGAAGATTCCCTTTCCTTCCTCGATAGCATGAAGAATCGTAGAGAAATCATCGTCCGTTAAAACCATGTCAGCAGCTTCCTTAGCCACATCTGTTCCCATTTTACCCATAGCAATACCAATGTCAGCAAGCTTCAAAGCTGGTGCATCATTAACACCATCACCAGTCATGGCAACAATATCACCGCGTCTCTGCAAGGCACGAACAATCTGAACCTTGTGATCTGGCGTTGTTCTTGCAAACACGGACACAGAAGAGATAACGCTCGTCAATTCATCCTCAGTCATTTCATCAAGTTTGTCACCGTTGATGACGTTTCTGGACGGATCGCTGATCACCATTCCAATCTCCTTTGCAATCTCAACAGCAGTAGTCTCACTGTCACCAGTGATCATGATAACATGAACACCACCCTTGTACAATTTTGCCAGAGCACCCTTAACAGTTGGTCTTGGAGGATCCTTCATACCAATCAGACCGTCAAATACCAAATCTTCTGGTTCAGACTCGAACTCCGCTGTGTTGTGAGAAAATGCAAGCACTCTTAACCCCTGGGAGGCTAATCTCTTAGCATTGGCGTGAATATTTTCAATCAATTGGTCAGTCAGTTTCTCAATCTTTCCCTCTTTCGTCAAGTAAGATGTTGATCTTGCCAAAACCTTCTCAGCAGCACCCTTAACATACGTCATGCTCTTAGTCTTATCCCCAGTATGCGTAGTGACGGCCATGTACTTTCTAGAAGAAGAGAATGGGAGCTCCTTTGATCTGAATGTGGAGTCTCTGGCATCTGACAGGTTAAAGTGTGACAAAACCTCGATGAGGGCAATATCAGTCGGGTTTCCGACGTACTTCGCACTCTCCTGGGAATACTTTGAGTTGTTACAGATGTTGGAAGTCTCCAAAGTCTGCTTCACGTCAGGAGTCAAGTATTGTTGGAGTTGGGCAGTCATATGCTTCTCAACAGACAAGGATTCAGTGTTCATATCCACAGTCCAGACCTGCTTCACAGTCATGTGGTTCTGGGTCAATGTACCGGTCTTGTCACTGCAGATAACATTCACGGATCCCAAAGTTTCAACAGATGGGAGTCTTCTGACGATAGCCTTATGACGGGCCATTCTCAAGACACCCAAAGCCAAAGTGACAGTGACAATAATCGGAAGACCCTCTGGAATAGCAGCAACTGCAAGAGAAACTGAGACCTGGAACATCTCCAACCAAGAACGGCCCTGGACAATTCCAATCAAGCAAATGACACCAATGATGGCAAAACTGAAGATCGAGAGGTCCTTTCCAAGCTTATCCATAGAGTTCTGCAATGGTGTCTTTGGCTTCTCAATACCACTCATCATCTCAAAGACAGATCCAAATGCGGTATTGTGGCCAGTACCAACAACGATACCAGATCCATGTCCGTCACGGACCAGTGTTCCCATGTATGCAATGGAGTGACGCTCATTAAGCGGAATTCCTGTGCCAGAAGGCTGAACAGGTTCCACCAGCTTGTACACAGGTTCAGTTTCACCAGTCAGGTTACTCTCATCAATGGTCAAGTGGACAGATTCAGTCAGTCTGATATCAGCTGGAATTCTGTCACCTACTCCGAAGTGGACGAGGTCACCTGGAACAAGCTGTGCGGCAAGCACACTCTGAGTAGAACCATTTCTGATCAGGTTAGCTTCAGCAGGAACAAGCTTATTCAAAGCCTGGAGGGACTGCTCAGACCTGTACTCCTGGACAAAACCGACAGTGACAACGATGATGATCGCGAGTGTGATACTGACAGCGTCATCGATGTTGCCCATAATGAAAGAGACAGCAGCAGATCCAATCAAGAGAAGGATCAACGGGTCCTGGTAAAAGGTCTGGAAAAACTTGATGATCAAGCTCTCTTCCTCTTCAGCCGAAAGCTCGTTGAGACCATGAATACCTCTTCTTTGCGTGATGTCGTGGGGGGATGAAAGACCAGATGTCGGATCTGTTCTTAGTTGTGACACGACCTCCTCAATCGGCATAATGCAGTACTTATAGGACGGAGAGTTTTCATCGGACGGTGAGTTGGCCCTTGAAGGGAATCTCTGATCCTGGAGCTCGATATCGAACGGGTTATCTGACGTTTTTGAGGCCATTGCAAGAAGAAGGTGTATCTGTGTGTTGTTTGAAGACGCGTGCGTGGGTCAGTGATGTGGCAGATTCAATGAGCGATAAACCGAGATGTGCGGGAGAGCAGTGAGCCAGAATCTCTAATTGGGAAGGTTCTAGTGAGAACAGAATACTTTGAAGGTAGTCTGAGCGTGTGGTTTGCAGTTGATCCGATCTGCGTGGAGCTTTCGGAGCTTGGACAGCAACGAGTTATCGGGTGGTTCTGAGTAGGGCTCGCGGGTGCCGTGAGTGCGCTTGTGGACGGCAGAGCAGTGGACTTTTGAAAGCAGTCGTGACAGAATCACCAGCGTTCTTTGTGTAAGGAGCGCTGTGTGCACTGTGCTCGTCGTTGAGGTGGCGGTGAGTTGTCAACAAAGCAGTTGTCTCTCTGCGGTGATCCTCTTTTTTTTTTTTTTCTGCCTTTCCCCTTCCGGTATTCTGCTGACCGACCTCTCGTGACCGCTGAAACTGGCTGGACTTTACCTACACAAAAGTAACATAATAGTGTACAATTCAGGGGCTAAGTTGTATATACAGCGAGAAAACAACCGGAAGCTCCCAAAGATGCGATGTGTTTTGAGGGGGCTGTCGTCTGGAGACAGCCATGAGGAAATGTGCGGGTGTATTAAGGGGGGGAGAGGGGAGGCAGGGGGCAAGAGGACATGAACAAGCGTAAAACCGTGACAAACAACAACCCAATCACTTTGGCTCCACGTTGTAACGCATGCGGATACCCATGGCAGCAAGCTCGGAGTCAAGATACTTGAGAACGAATGGAATGGCCACCGTTGTCGTGTCGTTACCACCAACAAACTTGTTACCCTGGCCATCCTCCCAGATGTCAGACTCATCAGCATAGCTTGAAGAGTGCTCAAACTTGGATGAACAGTTACGGCAACGGATAGTGGAGGCCGAACCGATTCTTGGGACAGAGGTCTGTGTAGACAGCAAGGAACCACAACCACGGCAGATCGATGTCTGTGCGTAGTCAGAAGAGTTGAGAAGACGGTCCTGCAACAAGAAGGCAGTACCGTGACCAATCAGAGCGTCACGCTCCATCTCACCAACACGGATACCACCGTTTCTCTTACGACCCTTGACAGGCTGCATTGTCAGAGAGTTCACTGGACCAGTAGAACGAACCTGGAACTTATCGTTCACCATGTGACGCAATCTCTGGTAGTAGACGACACCAATGTAGATGTCACATCTGAGCTCCTCACCAGTAGCACCAGAGTACATAGGCTCGTTACCATGATAGTTGTAACCAGACTTTCTCAACTGCTCACCAAAGTAGTCTGCTGGGGTATCACTCTCACTGAAACTCCATGGAGTAGCATCATGGGCAATACCGTGCAGAGCACCAGCCTTACCAGCAAGGGACTCAACAAACATACCGATGGTCATACGGGATGGGAAAGCGTGCGGGTTGATAATGACATCTGGCTGCATACCAGTCTCCGTGAATGGCATGTCAACCTGTGGCCACTTTCTCGAACAAACACCCTTCTGTCCGTGTCTGGAAGAGAACTTGTCACCAATCATTGGGGAACGAGTAATTCTGAACTTGATTGTCAGATTCTGGAACTCGTTGTCACCATTGTCATCACCAAGAAGCTTGACCTCCTCAATGAAGGCACCTTCCGAAGAGTGGTATGTCTTGACCTTGGTCTTACCAATTGTCTCATCGTAGTAGGCACAGATTGGGTCACCTTCTTCAACTCTGGAGCCAATCATTGGCAAACCATCAGTGTCCAAGATGTTTCTCCACTCCTTTGGCCAGTCATCCGGACCGAATCCAATGTGCTGTGTGATTGGGTCACCACGACGTCTGGACTGGCCCAAGTCAACCTTCTCAACCTTGTAGACTGTACCGTAACCGAATCCTCTCTCGTCGGCGGACTTGTTGATGATCATCGCGTCATCCATATCATAACCAGTATAGGAGATGACAGCGACAACGGCGTTGGTTCCGTTAGGGAAGTTATCCATTCCATACTCGTCGTACAAGTTGGCCTTGACAATTGGAGTCTGACCAGACTGGAGTCTGTACAGCTTGTTGTCAGATCTGTGAACAAGGGCGACACCTGGAGTACCCATCGTCTGCTTACCCATCTGACACTGGTACATGTTTCTTGGGGACTGGTTAAAGTCAGAGAAAGGTGTCAAGTTGGCCAAAATGGACAAAATGTTTGTTGGAGTAAACTCAACATGCGTGTGAACGTTGTTCTGGATCTCCTCTGGGGTGACAGCAACATCCATATAAACCTGCTCGAATGGACCAACAATATCCTCCTTATCCAATGGCAAGTAACGGACTGGACGCATCATTCTGGAGCGACCACCGAAGATGAAGAGACCTGGGTACTGACCCTTTGTGGATGGAGGAACGTAACCAACCTCCAAGTCCAATGGCAAACCGTGGCCACCTTCAACCTTCCAGAATCTCAGCGTGTCAGCAACAACCTTGGCCTGCTCGTGAGTAGACCAACCGACAACCTTACCGTCGAGCTGAACACAACAGACGCTTGGCCCAGCGGCAAATGTGTGTGCTGGAGAGACACCAAGGGCACTGAGAGCAGCTGGAACCTTGGAGACATCACTCTCCTCTGTAGAAATGGAACACTTGTGTGCGAAATGGTTCAGCAGACCACATGGAGAACCATCGGGTGTGTGGACTGGACAGAGGAAACCCCAGGATTCGGGAAGAAGCTTTCTGACAGTGGTGGTTTTGAGCTGAGCGAAGAAAGAACCTCTGTGCACCATTCTGAAATGTGAAATGAAACGGTGGAAGTTAATCTTCTCGGCAACAACGGTGTAACCCGAAACCTGCTGTAAATCCAGACCAGACTGGGAAACCAAGTTACCTGTGGACAAGAAGTACTGGAGCTTCTGTCCGATGTTCTCGTTGATTCTTGCAAACACCCTGGTCATGTACTTGCGGTCATTGAAGTTCACAGCAATACCACGGTTCAAGTCGGACTGGATCTGCAATCTGATGTTCTGGAGGTACTCTTCAATCTTCTCCTTGATAATCATACCATAGAGGAAACCTCCGAGAAGAACCTCTTGATGCTGGGTGGCATCTGGATTGTCTGGGGCACAGTCACCGGCGACAAGTGTGTAGAGCTTTCTGATCATGAAGAGGAGCATTCTGAACTTGTCTCTGTTGTCCTCCAAATGCACAAGAACAATACGCTTGAGGACTTCCTTACCGACATCAACGTCGGACACATCTGGTGTAGCACCAAACACAACTCTGAACTTGTCACCCAAGTATGCGAGTGTCTCCTGGTTAGAGTTGAGCTTGTAGCTCTTGTAAGATCTGAGGAGCAATTCAAGACGATCAGTCAAGAAAGAGTTCTCAGTATCAGCACCAACGATACCATCGAAGATCTCCTTGTCGTTGGTCTCAATCAATGCCTTGAGGATCATAACAACTGGCACAAGGTATTCGCTCTTCTTCCATGAGAATCTGAATGTGACATTACCGTCGTTCAAGTAATGGAGCACGTTGGTCTGCGACGTCTGATCTGGTCTGACACTTCTGATCTGGATACCGAACTGGGAGTATGATGCACCTCTGTTTGTGAAAGATGGACGGATAATGGCCATTGGGTGGTTACGACGCTGGACGATAAGCATACGGATAAGCTTCTCAATACCGTTGACGATAAAGTAGCCTCCAAGTTCGTCAGACTCCTCCTTCTGGTTGACGAGCTGATCTGGTGAAAGCTTCTCCAAGTGGCATCTGTTGGACTTGAGCATGACTGGAACATGGCCAGCATCTCTGATCTCGGAAACCTCTTCACCGTCATTGACAGACCAGGCAACCTTGATCAGCAGCTTTCCTCTGTAACTCATCATTCTCTCTCTGGCTTCGTGTGGCCATGTCTTTCTGTCCAGACTGAGCTTGTCTGTTGGAGGCACAGCTGGTCTTGCGAGCTGAACAGAGTCAACTCTGATGCTGAGCTTGTTTCCGAGTCTGGATGGGTCTGCAGAATCGAAGATAGTCTTGGAACCAACATCCTTAGCACCAAGATTCAGGAGACCACCGTCAGGGCCTTCTGTGAGGGCGTTGAAAGAGCCAACATGTGGTTTGACAGCTTCTTCAAGGAGAGGGAAGGCAGACTTGTCTTTTGGAGGGTTCTTGAACCGCTTTTCACGCTCAAGTGTTCTGAACTGTGCAGTTCTGAATTGGTTACCCATGCTGGTAGAGTGCACTGTGCTGGCAGGCGTTGGATCAGTGGATTGGGGGCGTTGAAGGTGTTTTGATAACGAAAGTAGTGTTTGTATGTGAAGAGGCTCTACAAAAATTTTCTCCATCTCCGGACCGAACCGAGGGTAGGATTTTTAGTTCCGGGCAGCACGACCTCATCGGTCGCGGGCACGACTTTGAAAAGGCATCCGAGTCTTCAATTCGTCCTTGTTTCGGCCTCAAGACATCGTCAGAAAGAGCAGAAAGTACCCCTTCAAATGGCCAAATCACGCTTTGAGTACGTCAAGCAGTTCGAGCGCGACAACGTTCTTCTTCCACATACGTTCATTGTCATCCGTCTCGACGGTCGTGGCTTCCACAGGTTCACAGAGCACTATGAGTTCGTCAAGCCGAACGACATCCGTGCCCTCAAGCTCGCTAACGCTGCTGCCATGAACATAAAGAGGCAGTTCCCAGACGTGATAATGGCTTACGGAGAGTCAGATGAGTACTCCTTCGTGCTGAGACCAGATACAGACTTGTTCAACAGAAGAGAAGCAAAGCTCGTCACAACGTTTGTCTCCACATTTACAGCCAACTACGTCCACCTCTGGCCAAAGTTCTTTCCAGACAGACAACTTGACCTCAAGCATCTCCCTACATTTGATGGAAGAGCTGTGGTATACCCAACCTTGCAATCCGTGAAAGACTACGTGTCCTGGAGATTCGTCGATACTCACATCAACAACCTGTATAACACGGCATTCTGGACGCTTGTTCTCAAGGGTAAAATGACGACCAGAGAGGCAGAGCAAAGACTTGCTGGGACACTGAGCTCAGATAAGAACGAGATCTTGTTCACGGAGTTTGGTATCAACTACAATAACGAACCAGAAATCTTCAAGAAGGGCTCTCTGATATTCAAGGATGAGGTCTTGCACATTGATGTCTACAAGCAGATTGATGAGTTGTTTGCAGACTACGCATAGGTTTGTCTCACGAGCCCAAATGAGTCCATGAAATATATGTTGAGCGAAACTTCTTGTCGTACGGTCGTCACTTTTTATTCTTCTCTGCCAAATCTTTGAAGAATGATGTGATATCCTCCTCGCTCACAATCTTTCCATCCTGCGCGAAGGGCTTGAAGTAGTCCTTTAGCTTGGACTTGATATCTTCATACGCCTGGATCCCTGTGACTGCTTGCTCACGTGGCAACGAGTTCATAGCTCGGGATCCGAGATCATAGATGGAAGATGTTTCGTCGTCCTCGTCAGCTGGTGGTTCATAAATCCGCTCGTCCTTCATCAAGTACGAGAATTCTTTCAAGAACGCTGTGACAATGACATCATCTTGTGAATCATCAAACAGCTTGGTGAAGTTCTGCTCGTGCCCATCCTTGAGAAAAATGGAATAGTCATACTCAACTCTGCGCTTCTTGATTGCAGTGAAAAAGCCCTGTTGCTCCTTGATCTTGATGTTTCTTTCTTCGATTGATGGAGCTTCAATTCTTCGAATCGTGTCAGCAACAATGGTGCCGTTCTCCCTGATCTTGTCAAAGAAAGCCTTATGCTTGGAGACACACTTCCAACATATGAAACAGTCAAATTCATCAAAGCGGGGGAAACCATCAATGGCTGACTCGTTTTCGTCCTCCTCAGGGTCTCCTTCATCGGTATCACCAGACTCCTTCTTGATGAGTGCTTCGACTTCGTCCTCTGCAAGTGTTGTTTCAGCATCAAGACCTGGTTCACCAAGAGTGTCCAGCAGGTTGACACCGTCTGGTTCCTTCTTAGGTGCATCGAACTTCGGCAGACCCATGATGCAGTAGTCATGGAACCAATCCTCGGTGCAGACGTCTCCAAGGATGCACTGAAGCATGTTACCCGTCTCCTCCATTGGGTTGTAGTCTCTGTCACAGTGGCAGAATTTGCCCTTGAAATTGCCATTGTATGTGTTTGAAGAGGAGGGAATGTCGTCCTCCACCTTGTGCCTGAGTGAGCAAGGGTACTTGATTCTTGTGGTACCACAATCGCAGGTGAAGTTTCGCTTGGAAAAGAGCTCAACAAGATTGTGTTCCGCATGGCACTGAATAGAGCATGAGTAGCAAATACCAGCTGGTACACCAGTGCGGTTGTAACAATCCAGACACGCGTAGAGCTGCTGCCTGGTCGGGCCCATTATGTACGTGCACTTCTTAGGATCCCATGGCATAAGTTCTCGAGCCTCTCTCTCGAGTGTGCGCTGCGAAGAGAGATAATCAAGCGCTGTGACCGAGTGCTGCGATGATGTGTTTGTACTGGAAGAGACCATTGTGTCCAATATGGGGTGACTGTTGTCTTGTGCTCGAGAATCCACTCAGCCATGCTTTGGTCAGAACATCTCAACGCGTCAGGCATTCGGAGTATAAGGGACATCGAACAGTTCGCGAAAAGTCCGCGATTTGCACGATTCGCGGAGGACTCCGCTCTAGCTCCGGACCGGCCAAGCGGGAGCACCGGAGCGCCTGACTCAATTCCGAGTCTCCTCCTTCGGCAAAAAAACACACACAAAAGCCATGGGGATTATGAATTAGTCAGAGCCTCCACTCGATCTCTGGCCTTGAAAAGATTACCGAATTTTCCCTTCTGACAACTCACCACAACGTCATACAACAATAAAACACACACACACACACACACACAAACGCTAACATGGACTACATCTCACAGCTCAACCTTGAGGAGTTTGCAAGATCTGTCGGCGGAGGCGATCAGCAGGATCTCTCTTCCTTCACCGATGCCACGTTCTTCGACTTCGATCAGTTCAACTCAGACACCAAAATGGATCTGCTATCACTACCACCATCGGTCGACAAGCTACTCACATCTCAAATTCTGGACACAACGAGCAGCCCAGAGTCAACACAACAGAACACAACCACCAACAGCCCAGCTGGGACCGATGAAGGCGCATCTTCAACCAACCCAGAACATCACAAGAAGAAGAGAAACACAGCTGCTTCGGCTAGATTCAGAATAAAGAAGAAGCAGAAAGAACAAGAGATGGAGCGTGCTGTGAGACTGCTGAGTGAGAAGGTCAACATGTACAACGATAGAATCAACCAACTAGAGATGGAGAACTCTTGTTTGAAGAGTCTGATCTTGGAGAAGAATGAGCAAAAGTCAGACAACTTGGTGAATGATATCAAGGTCAAGAGCATGGGTCCTAGGTACTGACTCTCCGGACGAGCCGTGCTCGCCAAATGATGATACCCAATCCTTCCACTTCGATCTGTTCTGTTTTGAGTTTCCTTGCATGTACTATTTAGCGGTTTACAGGTATAAATCGCATGTTCGCATTTAAGTTGATTAGAACAGAAGCTCCAGCTTTTCTTATTGATTACAAACCACCTGTATATATTCACAGGACACTATGATTGGATGCATTTCCCGACATAACCTTCATGACTTTTTACTCGTTTGCCTCTTCCGTCTGCTCAACAGCTTCCTCAACAGCTTCCTCAACCTCTTCCGTCTCACCAATCTTGGCAGTAGAAGACTCAAGAGTTGGACCCTGCTTGTACTCTGCAGTAGAACTTGTTGTGATGTCAAACACTCTGTAAAGAACCTCGAATGTCTCCTTCTTACTGAGCATGAGGTTGATGCACTTCGTACCAACCCAGATTGGGAACATGAGCTCTTCCAAGTCCTCGCCTCTGTTGATCTTGATGAAAGCACATCCTGGAACCATCTTGCTGATTCTAGCAGCAAAGGCTGGTTCAAGCAACTCCAATTCATCGTATCTTGGGAAAGCCTCCTTCAACAGCTTCTCAAACAAATCCATAGAGCAATCCAACACTCTCTCATCACTGAGCTTGCTCTTGACAATTGGCAAACACTCACTCTGAATTCTCCACTTACACTGCAAGTCTGTTCTTTGGGAGTGGAAGAGTTTGACACCGGAGTGAGCAATCTTGAGCTTTTCCTCGTTGACGGTCAAGTACTCCTTTACCGTTGGGTTGGACAGGTAGATAATTCTTGCTGGCTCACCAGTAGCATTTCTCACGAAACACGACTCAGTAATCGCCGTGTCAGTAGTGTCAATACCATAGAACTTCCAGCACTTGGCAAGTTCCTCGTGGTTCTTCTCAAGGAAGTTGAAAGGTTCGTTTCCATCGTTGGCGTTACTTGAGAGCTTCTCCTTTTTTGGTGCGACAGTGGTAGTTGTTGTTGTGCTGGTGGTGGCGGATGGGGTGGCAGCAGCTGGTGTTTCGGACTTGGCCTTCTTCTTTGGCTGATCCACTGGCTCAGAGATGTCAACCTTCTCAAACACCGTGATGAAGAAACCACCTGTGTTCTGCTGGTGTGGGTAAACTCTGATACAGTCCTCCAAGTTCATGACCTCCTCACCTGAAGGTGGGAAGAAACCATCATAGTAGGCCTCGTCCTGACCTCTCTGCTTCTCCTCACCATCCTTACCAATAACCTTCCATGTCTTCATACCTGGGGATGAAACCAAGCCTGTAAGGTGAGACTTGACGACTCTGATGCTCTTGTTATTTCTGAGAGCATGTGCGACAACGGCCTCGTTCTCAATTGGGTTAATAGAACAAGTCGAGTAGACAAGTCTTCCCCCTTCCGCAAGCAAATCGATACCCCTCTGCAAGATCTTATACTGAAGGACATTGAGACCGATACCATCACCCAGCTGCCACTTGGACCAGATCTGGATGTTCTTTCTCATGGTACCATCACCAGAGCATGGAACGTCACACAAGACTCTGTCAAACTTTAAGAATTCACCACCAAGCTTCGTCTTTGGGAACAGCTGTGCATCGTGGTTGACAACAATCATGTTTGGGGAATTGAGTCTCTTGACCTGGTGAACAAGCATGTGTGCTCTCTTGTAGTCGGAATCGTTAGCGACAACAAATCCTGATGGGTTCTCAGTGTCAGCATGGAGCGCCTCAATCAATTGAGCAGTCTTGGACCCTGGGGCGGCACACATGTCGAGGACCTTGTGGTGTGACTGGACGTCGAGAAGAAGAGGTGGAAGCATGGAGACGGCCTCCTGTCTGGAGATGTTACCAACTTCGTTCTCAACAACAAGGAATCTCTGAGTCTTGGAGAAGTTCTCGTTCTTTCTCATCACACCCTTGGCAACCTCAATCTGCCATGCAAGTTCATTTGGATAGAAAGCCAAAGGCTTTGGTAGAGGGAGAGGCTCACCCTCGAACTTGAGATCGCTGAGGTACTTCAGGTGCTTCTCCTTGAAAATGTCGAGAATTTCAGAAGCGTGCTTTCTGGAACCAGTGATTCTGAAAGTAAGTGGAAGTGGAGACTGACATGTCTTCTTGAACTCCTCGAAATCTTCCTCAGACAAGATGTTCAGATCCTTGTAGTATTTCTCCCATTTCTCGTTCTCCTTGATTGCCTCGGACCAACCACCGCCGTTCTTCTCGTCACGGTCGTCTCTCAGGACCTTTCCCTTGCCCTTGTTGTTTCTGCCTCTAAAGTTCTTTCTACCCATGGTCAAATAGCGTCGAAACAGCTTGATAGGAATGAATTAAAGCTAAAGATGTGGAGATCAAGGATAACCCACCACAGAAAATTTTTCGATAGCGCGCGGACCTGGTATAGGGCCACGACTCATCGCTTATGTCAGCTCAGATCAGTTTGTGGTGCATTTCCCCGACAAAGAGTGAAGTGATAGGGAACATCCTTAAATCTGGACATAGCCCATGCACGTGTAGTCCGATATAAGACCATTGGATCGATGTAAATGTGTGGTATTGCATCATGAATGAGCGGGAGTGTGTCGGAGTTGCGGCCCGAGAGCAACCGTACCCCGTACCCCGGCCGCTCCGTTAAACACCTGACCCCAGATATAAATATGGGCACACACCGCAAACCGGTCACCTGTTAAACACCCCAGTTCTTTCCCAGATCCATCAACTTTCCAGAGAGCACAGTACCGAAATGCCAACATACTTCATCACTGGTGCCAATAGAGGACTCGGAAGGGAGGCCGTTGAACAGCTTCTCTCTTCCCCTGACAACCGAGTGATTGCCACCTGCCGTCATGTCGAGGGTATTCCGGAACTTCAAATCACCAAGAACCCACGTTTGGTTATCCTGAGACTCGACTATAATGACACAGACTCACTTATCAACCTTGCTGCTGAGCTAGAGAGACTACAATGGGAGATTGACGTCTTCATAGCTAATGCTGCTCTAAACACGGCCAGACACAATGTACTGGATACTTCACCAGAAGAATACGTCAACTTCTTCAAAGTCAATGCCCTCGGACCCATTGAAACTCTCAAGATAATCAAGCCATTCATGATGAAGTCAGACACAAGAAAAGTTGTGTTCAAGTCGAGTATCCTCGGTTCGATCAATGAGTATCCGTGGGCCTTGGCAAAGGCATACCCCTGTGCATCGTACTCCATTTCGAAGGCGGCTCTCAACATGATGTGCAAGCGTCTGAGTTATGAGTTGGCAAATGATGGATTCATTGTGGTGTGTTACCATCCAGGTATGATTGATACCAAATCGAAGGAAGGGAACGATGATGTGAGTGCTCAGATTGACTTCCAGCCTGATGAGGCCTTCCTTGATCTGGTTTCAAGAGAGATGATGACACCGCAGGATGCTTTGAAGAAGGAACTTGACATCATCAGCGGTTTGACAAAGGAGGACTCTGGTAAGTTTTTGACGCACACGGGCAGTGAGATGTTCTTTTGATCAGTTTGCCTTATGTGGCATTGTTTTCAGGCTTCTTATTCTTCTTCCCATTCTTTCCAAGCTTGGATACTTTCGATAACTTGTTGTAGAACTTGAATGCAGCCTTCTTGCTGGCAACCGACTCATGAGACTTGCGTTCTCTCTTCGCATCTTCTGTACCCTCTGTACATGCGAAGACCAGTGGTGCGTTGCTCTGGACCGTCTTCTCAACCCATTTGTCAACGAGGAAGCCCATCGCCAGAAGTGCGGACTCATCGTACATCCGCTGGGCCTCAGGGAATTTGCTTGCAGCGTAGTAATGGATGGCATGTAGAAGGTCAGCCTCTGGCAACTTGAAGTCGTTGTCCCGTTCACGGACAGGGATGAGTCTTGGTGCGTAGTCCAAGTTTGCCAGCACCTCGTCCGGGGCCAGCCTTCCTCTGTGAGCTGAGGTGACCTGGTCCGTGACTATCTCGTACAGGTTGAGCCGGTGGCCAGGTGTAGCCCTCGTCCTCTTCGGGCTCCCATCCGGTTCCATATCCGTGGTGTTAGGTTTTGGATCCAAGTGTGTATGAAGGAGAAACGCAGCGATGGAAATTTATTTGATCCAGAGATCGCGCGCGGAGGTCCCCTTTTTATAAAACAAGACATTTTATAACGCTTGTATCTTGCCAACCAGAAGACCAATTGAGCCAATTTCCACACCAATCGAAAGCCAGAGACGTGGAGAAGCCAATTGTGAGGGAAGAAGAAGCAAAAAAATGGTTTCGCAGGCTATCTGCGAGCTCTGTATCTACCAGGGATGTGCTATCCTGACCGCCCTCCCACGGGCTGCTGAGCCATGCTGGATTGCTCCCCTGTGGCGGTGCAACAGCCGTTACCGGGAACGCCCGGGCCAGATTTCTCGTGGCCGGAAATGCCCTCCGCGGGAGTCGAACCAGGACACCTCACCTGATGCGAAACAGAAACTCACAAACGTAAAACACGCACACGATTCCACTAAAACGCCATTACAGCAAAAGTTGTAAAGGGAGCGGTAAGGGTTATCGTCTGGGGTTTCGTTTTGTGTTTCTTTCTGCGGATTGATCTTGAATCCTGGTCGCTCTAATGTACAATGGCTTGTTGATTGATAGTTGTGTTCGTATAAGTGTAATGTATTGTAAAAGGTCACTCCTGCTTGTAAGTCTTCTTGCTTGCTTCTTGCTTGTCTCTGCTTCCTTCTGACTTAAAGCTCTCTCTATAAAAAGTGGGAACAGCTCAACCTTATATACTCGACGACCTGTTAAGGCCACTCTTAAGGCTTCGTGACTCACTGTCCCAATCTGTAAACCAAACCTGTGTCATCCTCTGACACGTCATATCTTGGCGATGTGTCATACTTGGACACGTCATCGATGTGTCATAGCATCGCCTCTTCAAATAGAAAAAACCCGTTCACTCGGGCGTAGTTGAGGATTCTGAGTCACTTGCTGACAAACTTGTTTCTGACTCTTCACATCATCCCCGGTCCTCTTTGATCACGTCCTCGGGATCAGTCTCATATGGTTCTCCCTCAACTTCTGTATCGTCATCCGTGTAGTACTCACTGACGTTCACATAGATGGACTCCACGTCGGTACTGCAATACTCAGACTCTGTATCGGACAGCAGCTCTGGCTCCATGTAGTTGCCATAAATCTCGGCGAAGACGTCGGCAGCCGTTGCTTGGGTATTCATCCACAAACGGTATCTTTCATAGTCGTCCAGTCCATCGGATTCTTCGTCCTCCCTGTCGTAGACCATTGGAGTTCTAGTCGACGGCCACCACGTGTCGCACCACAATTCAGTCTCGGACAACATTGGGGTTCTGGAGGCCTTCCATACTCGCCTCATGGCCCAATGGGCTTCATCCCCATCCTCCTCTTCGGAGTAATCCCCAAAGACGTCAATTTCGTTCTCGTCACATCTGGTCAACCACTCAGACACCTTGCGGTCCATGTTTGGGGAAGTGTAGGATGGAATAGGGACAGGTCTTGACAACACTCTGGATGGCCAGCCGGTATCCTTTCTGTCGACCATGTTCTCATCTTTAGCATCTTGAACTCCCCACTCCGTAGTCTGGTTCAATGACAACTCTTCCAACTTGATCAAACCGTACTCTGTGACGATCTGTGGTGGGCTTGGAGCGTTTGAACGTGGAGATTCGTGTTCTGGGGAAGTGGAGGCATCGGAAGTCGCGTTGTGGTGGTCCCTCTCCGCTGGATTGTCGTTGTTGTTGTTCATGTTGATGATTCTGCTGCTGTGGCTTCATCTCCGTTCCCTTCTCTGCTTGTAGGCCACTTTAAACTGGCGCTCGCGATTTTCCCATAGTTAAGAGCGTTTGGGTCTTGCTTTCCCCGAAAATTTCCCGACCCAATTTTTCCAGAAAGCCAAAACAGATATTCACACACATTTGTTA